>JANHAO010008703.1:0-19023 GCA_026873985.1 Saraca asoca | reverse complement strand
TATTATTATTTTAAATTAAATTTCAAGGGCTGAAGGCTGTGCCTCTATTATGTTTGAATAGGATTTCCCTAATTAAGTTTAGATTGGAATATGATGAGCTGTGAGTTATTCTTGAAAAAATCTTTATGCATTTTCATGGACATGGATATTATTACTATGCTATGTGGTTGCCTTAACATGGGACTCCCCAGTTTTTAATATTTATAATCACTTTCTTTTAGCCAACAGTTGTCAGCATCAACTCTTTGTATACACTAAAATTTAGACAATTCAAGCTTATGATCGTTGATTCTTTCCTGCATATTACAATAGAAAGAAAAACAAGTAAGAGTAATTTAACAAAATGAATCTTAAAATATTTCAATTTAGTCTCTTAAACATCAATGTTCTGATTTGACCCAGCTATTAAATTATTAATGATTTGCTGATGTGACAATTTCTATCATTACTGAGATGTTAAGATTGATAAATTAAATTGAGAAAATGTAAATATTAAGAGCAGATTTAAAATTTGAACTTGTTTCAGAAAACTATTTGTTAAAAGCAAAACGGTGAAAACATTTTCCACAAGAAAAGGAACGAAAAAGCTGATAAAGCAAAATGGGCAAGGTTCAAGACATGAGGTACTGTTTCAGGACGTAATGAGAGAAGAACAAAGCCGTGCTAGCGGCTCTTGTCGAGCATAAGCTAGCACTGCTGCTGAAGTTAACCGTTCAATATAAAAAGTAAAGGGTTCATAGTCACCTTGACCGAAAAAAGAAGATACTAAGCTCCTGACCGATGCTTCCTTCCGGATCAATTAAGTGGAATGATTCAGAGTCTGATGAGCCACCAACTCTTTGAAACTTTGCTCTCAGGTACGTAAGCTGCTCATGATCTTCTCCGTTTCCGTTTATAACACCAGCACCCACAACCACCGAACTCATCAGTCTCAGTGCTTCTAAATCCACACTTGAAGGCCTTCGCTTAACAGCATATCCAACCTTTCTGCCATTACAGTACATATTCCAGAGAGGCGTCGACAGTAGGCTGCAACCACATCCTCCTCTATTGTTGGCGCTCTGCTCTAGCACGATTCTGAGCGTTCCTCCTCGCATCTCTTTTGCTAAAATACTTGTGGGAACTGCTAGTTCAAGCAGCAGAATTGGGTTCGCAGAATTGGGCGGGTTTGGCTGGATGCAGAAGCTGATTTTGCCTCTCCGATATCCAAATATAGTGCCAGTGATGGTGGTGGTGGTGGTGACTTGCGCATAGTTATAGACGCAATTTTCTGTTTTGCCATCTTTTTCTTCCTCTGTGACGGTGCAGTTGCAGGTTGGGATTAGTAGTTCCAATAGAGAACGAAGCAGCCTCCATGATCTCACTTGTTTCTGACAGTCAACGGAGGTGACGCAGTTTGTCGCGGTGATGGCACTGGCTGCTGGGGAGGCCATGGCGGTGGGGAGGCCTAGCTTTAATTTGGCGGTTTCTGCCCCTTGAAGATGATGGTCTAGGTAGCTGACTAGGGTTTAAATAGCGTAAAGATGATAAGAGATATAATACATTTTATATTGAGCAGGTAATGAACGCTTTAACACTAAACATGTTAAATCATTAAACCTTATGGATCGGAAGGGCATCTAAGTGAGATATTTAATTTAATGGCACACATGCCCTAGGAATGTTTGGCTTCTGACAGACCCAAAAGAAGCAGTTTGTTGAGACGATAAGAAAATGGACATTATGGAAAATGATGGCACGGAAGAGTAAGATTTAGTGCTTAAAGATAGAATTGACCTGCTGCATCGATCCTTGACAATGATATAAAAAATGTTATATACATCAGTCCTTGTCCCAAAATAGAAAAACATCAATTTCATATGTTTCACTCTCAAAATAAGAGAGTCAAATAGACCATCTTAACTGCATGTGCAAAAGATCTACTTATTTTATCATGTTACATGTATTGTTTGGAGAGTTTTACCTGATTGCAGATGATTATTAAAGATAATAATAGGCAACTGCAACTACATGAACTCTTTTTGATAATGTACAAACGTCAACACAAGTAGTTCTTTACATTGGTGGACAGATGGGCGTGAAACACCTCAGACTGATCAGCAACTGAACCTGAAAAATTATTTGGAAATAATGAGGATGTCCTAATGTTTGATTCTGAATGCCACACTAAAAGAGAAAAAGAAGTCCGTACAACCATAAACTACCAATCTCCCGTCATCTAATCATTAACCCTTTAGATTTTGCGGCATAAACCTCCAATGTTACAACTGTTCGACTACTATATAAAATGATGCACAACAACTATCCATTTATTATTAGGAATTAGAAGCACTAGATCTTATAGTATCAGCATGTGCCAAAGCCAAAAAGAATTATTAGTGGCCTGCTTGATTTCCGCTTTCTAGCCTGCTTTCTCCACTCACATCCCTCTGCTTTCCCTTCCCCCATCTGTCTCCAGTATCTGTTGATAGTTTAAACACAAGACCTTTGCCATACTGGTTACCTGTTGATAGTTTAAACATAAGAGACCTTTGTCGCACTGTTTACGTTGTTAATCATTAAGTCACATCTAATGACATAACACGTTCTTATTTGATACAGAAATGACTATATTGCATTTGAAGTGTATATGTCTGTATATATGCATGCGAGTTCTAAAAATCTGCAATGTCTGAACCGTACCGCTTGTGTGAAATATCTTTGAATCTGGTAACAAGGACTTGACATTCGCAGCTTGTGCTTTTTGCTTCTTCTTCTTCTTCTTCTTCTTCATTTGGAAGTTTGTGGGAAATAGTCCACAGCATGACTTGTTATTTAGAATATGGACGAGACAAAACAAAGTGTGCCATCTCACTGTCTGGCTCTCTATATATGCTGCCATTACATTATTAGTGCACTTTTTTTTTTATATTTCTGTTAAAGCAAAACATTTCACTTTACAAGTTATATTTCATTGTGTTAACATTATGAAGACAATAGAGTCACAATATATATATATATATATATATATATATGCATAAGTCCCAATCATATGCGACATCAGACAGCACAGCCTAGTTTTTTGGTTAACAACACTCATCTCACGTTAATTAGGGTGCAACTACGTTATTGGATATTCCTGTTCCTAATCCTCTGCGATCTGTACTCACTAGGCTAAGATTTGCTATCTCATTGACCTGTCAATTTGTATCTCTATCTCTATTGCATGAAGAATCTCAGTAGTTTTCTGATTTTTTTTTTTTATTTGATGTTGCTCTTCTGTAAAAGTAAAACACATCAATTCTATACATGGATTAAATTTTGTGATCTTTTATATTAAAAATATATCAGCAGTTTTCATGAACTAATTAAAATTTCAGTCCAAGGTTTTTTTTTAAACTTCAATATATAAAATCATAGGAAGCATAAAACTAATTAATCCGTCATGGCATCTAATTTAACTATAAAAGTAAAAATATTATATTTTATTACTTAGTGTATCATTAAAAATATTTATATGAAACATTTATTAATAATTTTTTTAAAATATGGTTAAATTAAACTTTTAGTCCCTCTAATTTATTTTAATATATAATTACATCCTTATATTTTTTTTCTTGTAATTAATTTTTTAAAAATTATTTCCATTTGTAATTAACTCCCTACATTTATTAGCACTCATAAATTTAGATATTTATCTACATTTATGAGATATGACTAACATTCGTGAACTTATACAGTTATATAATGATATAACAATAAAGAGTAATTTATTAGAATGATAATAAATTGTTACAATTTGAAGAAAATATTCAAATAGATATAACAAAATAAAAATAATAAGTGATTAAAATTATATATGATTTTTCATTTTCTTAATAATTTACGTGACTGGATTCTACTTTATATGTTTTAATATCATGATGTAATTGTATAAATTAATAAATATTTATTATATTAAAAAATTGTAAATGAAAAACTTGTAAATTAATTGTGTTGGAAATTATAAATAAAAATAAATTATAAATATTTAATTAAAAATATAAAAAAACAAAAATATAAATTAAGACAAGTTAAAGGAAAAAAAGTTTAATTTAATCTAAAAATATTTATGTAAAATTTATTAGGATGGCGTAAGATTAATTATAAAGCCTGAGATATAACGGGTAGAGGCCCATATTTTGAAAGTGCATTTTTAGATGTTCTGGACTGGAATGGCAGAAAGCCCATGGCAACTAGTGAGGCTTAGAAAGGAAGAGAGGTATACAGGCAGGCAGGGAGGACTTATAATAAATGTTATTTCGTGTAAAATTTTCTGACCTATAACCAAAAAAGCATGTTATTTATTCTGTATAATTTTGGATCTTTTATGGTCTTAAAATATTGTTTTAATTATACTATTTTATGAAAAATATAATTTTTTTAACTATCTATCACTAGACAATCATAAATCTTGTCCCTGGCCCTACTTTATGTGACATCAAACAAAAGCAAAAACATGACGTGCAGCTAATCAATAACACAGTCAGGCATCAACTCTGAGAGGATTCTAAGATTAATTAATTTGTTACATATCAGACAAAACAAAACATTTATCGCGGGCTACCAATTTTAAATGAATTTTACTGATTTGATTCACAAAAAATTATTTAAAAAGAAGTTGATAAATGTATTATTTAGTTGATTATTAATTGATAAAATAAAAATAATAAATTTTTTTATAAATTCTACTTTACACAAAATATGAATAATTGCTTAATTACCTTCTCTTAAATTAAAAAAAAAACTTTTTATAAGTAATTTTAATTCTTATTATCAATCAAACAATCTGTAGTAATTTTTTTTTTTTTGTGTTAATACAACATTAAAAGACAAATTTTGATGATAAGCAGGGTTGGATATAGAAAAAATGAAAATGATGGGTAAAAATTAGTTTTTAAAATCGGGGCTTAGGATTTGCAGTAGAATAGAAATCGCATTATCATTTGTTTGTTGTTCCTTTACCTACCAAAGTGAATTTATTCACATACAGGTCTCTTTCTTTCTGTCTTGCTTGTTATTTTTTGAAATGCCAAGAGACTAGTGCTTGGTGCTTATAGCCTAGTAGTTAGCATGATACTATTATTATCAGCTTCTGCTTTTGCATGAATTTTATTTATTTTAGAAAGGAACAGTGACAATTGAGAAAATTTAAAAAGGAATAATTTATTGATATTGGAAAAGAACAAAATACAGTAAAGTTAAATTAATATGATGCTGACTTTATGGAAAATGTTCTCCCAGTGTGTCTTTATACCTTTTTCTATGCTTTTTTCACTAATCCAAGCATTTGATTTTTTGTTAATTTGTTAGTTGCAATGGAATTAACTGGATCAAGCATGTAAAAAATTCTAAGGACTTACTTCGTGGTTTTTTTTTTTGAAGTTAGATAGCTGATAAAAGCTGAATGAAAAGCTCAGCTAAAACGCAATTGCATTTGCATGCATCTATCAGTGGCCTACTCTCACCAAAGCAAATGTAGCCGCCACATATAGCTGCGTTCCCACGTGTCTTTCCATTGTCCTGCCACCGCCTCACAGCTCCCACCTTTCCCATTGAAAATTTCTTAAATGCCTCCGTTTTTATTCTCTCATAATTTATTTATTTTTTTATCACTCCCTAGAAACAATTTTTTCTCCCACTAGAAATCTCTTTTCAGTGTTGCTGTTACTAATAAATAGTTAAGCTTTTTCTTTCAAGGCTCATCCTTCTCTCTTCTCAAATTTCTCATTTATTTATTACCAAAATTCCTCAACTGGCTATCCGAGGGCTTCTTGCCACTGGAATATTCATTTCAGTTACTACTTCTATAACCAAAATGCCCAGGGGACAATCCAAAGTGTCCCACTTCATCCTACTTGCCTGGGCCCACCTTCTCTCCCTCTTTCTGATGCCTTTCCACCGTTGCGCCCAAACACAGTCAGGAATATCTTCCATGCCTCCTTATGGCTTCAGCTTGCGTGAAAATTTGAGTGCTTCATTCACCGTTATCGTCATCGCTTTCCTCTCTGCCTTCGTCTTCGTGGGCTTCTTTACGCTCTGCGTCCACCATTTCATCCACTCAAATGATGCCGCCGGAATCCCACTGAACGCCTCCGCAAGGATCCGCCGCCGTTGCATCAACCGAGAAATCACTAACGATTGTCCGAACCTGTTGTATTCGACGGTGAAGGATCTCAAAATCGGGGGAGGAGCACTGGAATGCGCCGTGTGGTTGGGGGAGTTCCAAGACTCGGACGCACTCCGGTTGCTGCCAAAATGTCATCACGTGTTCCATCCCGATTGCATCGATGCCTGGTTAGCCTCTCACGTGACTTGCCCGATTTGTTGTGCAAGGGTCTTGTTTGATTGCGGCGAAAGCGCCATCGTGGTCCCAATTGAGACAAACACCAATGCACCATCAAATTTACCTCCGGGGAAATCCTACCACCACGGCATCTGCGTCGACTTCATCTGGGACGGAGCCACAACTGGTGGTGCCAAACGCGAACGAAGACGTAGAAAACGACAGCGCGGACTCGCAGGTGTTACCTGAAACAAACAACGTATATGAAACGGCCGTGTGTCAGGAGCTGAGCCCACCAACTGAAGTAAGAATTTTGGACAAGTTAACGAGGTCACATTCGACGGGTCACTTTCTGGTGGAAATGGAAGAGGAGAAGATAGAAAGGGGGATTCTGAGGTTGCCGGAAAATGTGAGGAACGAGATTCTGGAGAATCACAGCAGGATTAATCAGCCGTGGGAAAGCAGCGTCGTTTTGGCAGGAGTGTGGTGTTCAAAGAAAGGATTCTGCAGAAATGACGGTGAAGGAAATAGTCAGAGTGATGTGGAGCGGTGGAGGTTGTCGATGACGCCGCCATTGGTAAGGAGGGGTTGGGGTTCCGTTAGAATGCCTTTAGACCAAAGTGAGGCAGCTGCAACATCATCGCAGCGTCTTCCGATTTGATTCCATAGCCGGTAATTAGCCAGAAAAAAGACAGTTATAATAAAATAATGCTCTAGTGTTAATTAAGTAGAGAAAATCCGAATCATAGAGAAATTAAGAGTCCATATCAACGGATTTTAATGTGAAAATTAAAACCTGAGATAAAAATTTTCTGAATTCGTCTGCAGTCAGTGCAAGGCTGGATAATTTGGAACCACTATCAATTAGAGAATGAACGAATAGATGTAATTTTAATTCTACTGTCAAGCAAAGCTTTCACTACGCTTTTATTGCAAACGCTCAATAATTATGGGAATAAAATTGGGCTGAATTGCAAAGTTAAAGTGAATATGATAAACTATATGGAGAATTGAGTTTAGGGTTTTGGCTTGTTTGGCCATGCCTTACAGTTAAAGAAACTAGATTGTATTCCATGGCATGTACGGATTACTTTTTTTTAATTAATATTTCTAACTTGGTTAAGAAAATATCATATTTATTTTCAAAATCTATACCAATCTTCTCTCTCAAATGTTAAAAAGCTCTACCCATACATTTAAATCTAATTCTGTTGATATAACTTTTTAAATTCAACTGATATTTGACTAAAATATACCCTTCTAAATCCCACAATAAAATTATCACTTGTAAAGTTAAAATGTTGTTAGTGTTGGAGTTGGTCTTGATTTTTGGCGGCGAAGGATATAGCACTTGTTTAGAAAAGCCTTGTGAGCACATGAAGCTAGCACACTGGCATGTAATTTAGCACCATATACACTTGGGGTGCATATATCAGGATCTTTGTAAAAATATTCGTTGTGGATGATTTTCCTTTGTTTGGGTTAGGCCATTTAAAGTTTGTTCGGGTAATCCATAAAACGAGGGGAAGAGCCTAGAGACACAACTAAAGCCTGCATTTTGGTCCAATAAGCTACGTCTTTGATTCCTCAACTCATGCGGTCTCCCAAGGTTATCTCCCTTTCCTTTTCTTATTGACTTATGTTGAGAGAGAGAGAGTGAGGAGCACGATATTTTTTATTTCATCTTATGTAAAATAATAATTTTTTTATTTTTATAAAATTTAATTTTTCTCACTTTCGTGTTTGTAAAATATTTTTTTTTATCAATTTTGTATCTGTAAAATATTAATTTATTTATTTATTTGATTTTATCCTTAGAGGGATAAAATCAAACAAATTAATCTTTGTATAGACATTAATTGGCAGAGGAAACTGGACAAATTAATCTTTCACTTGGGCAAAATTGATAAAAAATATTTCACAAGAGCGAAGGCAAGAAAATTTTAATTTCAGATGGACAAAAAATAGGGTTTGCTCTACATAAAAAAGATTTTGTGTCTCACTGCATATAATAATTTTGCATCTATTTCTTTCTAAATATTGTTGAAAATACTTGAGTCATAACAGAATTCATCTAATCATATTTTATAACATGTATATGTGTAAAATAATAAATTTGATAATTGAACACGCACCTAGTGATAATCCAATATTTATAATCATTATATATGATCTCTATCCATGATTATCTTTAAGAGAAAAGGAAGAATAAAAAAGAAAGAAAAGGTGAACTCATCTCTACTCTAAATGTCTTCATTAGGTTAGAGTTTATCATTTTAATGGAACAACAATAGTAACATATAAGATAACCAGTAACATACAAGATAAAAGTACAGTCGTTTCTGTGTGGGAATGAATTGGACTAGCCTTTCCATTATCAATAGCCCAACCAACGAGGCCTATATAAAAAATAAATTCACTGATAGTCTAAATTTCACACTTAAGCCTAATAATAACATAATCACATATTTGGGTTGATAAACAAATAATATTATTTGATATTTAGTAATCAAACTTATAATAAATTGACTGACTATGCTAGTCCACAATATTATTTCAACAATCTTCCACTTAAACAACATATGTCAGAAAAAAAATAATATCATGAATTACAATCACAATAATGAATGTTAAATAATGATTTGGCACTATATAACAATTAGTCTACAATAAGATCACAAACCTTTAACATGCAGATCATCATATCCTACAAGGACACTAATATCACATATGTTAAACGTATACCTCCATGATCAAAGCAAAGTGGATGTTGAGAACAGAGAAATACAAAACAACAAATGTGATCAAATGCAAATTTCACCAAAATGATCCTAGCATCTGTCCAAGGTGCATTATTGAGACTCTACAAAATATCTCAATACAACAAAATTGAGACTGGGTTAAAATGTTTCTATGTTATATCTTAACAGTATGTGATAGATTTCATTATAATTGTGTTTAACAACAACATATGGTAGTAAAACATTATTATAACAACATTAATCATTCATATATACACCTACTGATCTAAGATATCATAAGGTTGAACCAACCCCATTTGAGCCAATAATGTTCTAAATGGTAAAAGCCTAATCATTATAAGTGGGTATATAGTTCATGGCTGCCAATATAATATAATTATCACATATGTACTCCCACTAACATAATATATCATAAAGTAAAATAACCCAACTTGAGTCAACATTACTCAAAATGGTAAAAGCCTTTTAGTAGTGGAGTTTCATAGCCATTTATGACAAGTATAAAACTTATCAAATTTTCACTCCCATAACATCAATACATATGAGAGAAATAAGCAATAACAGAGTTGCCACAACATAGACAAGTGATAATAGGCTTTCAGGTACTGAGGCCTAATTCAAAATTTTATCCTATAGAAAAATATCAAATTCTGATATCTATGTTGATTAGTTTGAATGTTTATTCAACATTAATCACAAAATAGCACCTCATACTATCACAACCACATATTCATGAAGGATCAATATATTAAGGTAATTATGAATGTTTGTTTGACATTAATCATAAAATAGTACCTCCTATTGTCACAATCACATATTCATAAGAAATTGATAATTGGCAGTTTAAATATAATTATTTCACAATATAAGGTAAATTAACTGCAATGAGTGAGTACAATGTCCTACTAAGATAACTTCGAATGTCTATCTGACACTAATAATAATTAGGACTCTTCTCTTTTAATTGGGGACTCGACCCTCTTTCTAAAACAATTGAAGTATAAACATATGTATGTATGTGTATGTGTAAGCACAAATATATATATATATATATATATAATACTTGAAACATAATTATATCATTAATAGCAGAAACACATAAGACCAATTAAACTTTATTATTTTACTATCATTATGAAAACATAATAATAATCGAGTCTTCACTCCTTTTCAAAAATAATGGAACATATGATTTTAAAAAATGACCCATTTATAATTCTACTACATAAGTTCTTTGAGACAAAAGTTGGCTATAATATAATCTACAATATTTGATTCATTTCAAATAAATAGGCATTTCACCCAATCATAACATAAGAAAACTGGGTTCTAAAATTTGTTTCACATAAAAGAAGGTCATATTTTATAAAACAAAAGAAAAAAAAAACATTATACTATTTTGAGAGGTTTTTCATTTTTTTTATTTTAAAAATCTCATAATTATATCAAATAATGTCATACCGATAGGATATGTACATATTTAGTTATTTATATAATTTGTAAATTAAAAATAAATAATTCAAATATTTTCTCAATATATAAAATAATTTTCCTTTTAATTTATTATGATTGGCTCCTCAATAAGTGGATGCATAACCAATCAAAAACTACATATTCTTGATCGTTATTAAATAACCATCAATTATTTGTCAAGTTTAACAAAATAACCAACAAACAAGAATTCAATAAAACTTAAGTATCAATATTAATTGTGCTAAAATATCATTACTTAAAATATTCACTGATTTTGAAAATTTGATAAAATAATAATTTTTTAATTAAATATTGCCATTAGGAATTAATATGATTAATATATCAATGTCACATATCAACCACTCACATAATATTTTTAAACAAGAGCTATCATAAACAAAATTGATTACAATTTATTCCACGATAGGTGGATACAACTATCATAAGAAATATATATTATAATCAATTTATGATAACCAAAAATAATTTGAGATACTCCTATTCCTCATAATTAGTCTCATAAAAATAATAATGAAAATTAATTGCATAAACACAGAGAGGATGGAGGGATTTAATCAATATATTCATTGTGAATATTCATGATACATATAAATATAACAATGTTATATATTTCCTCACAATAATTAAAGAATATGCAATTTTTGTTTACTCTTTATTCACTGTAATCCCGCTTAAGAGTCACAAATTACAATGAATGAATAAATTAATTGAAAAAATAATATTATATTCTAAAATCTAACACTGCTAAGGCATTTAAATTATAGAACATAATACAATATTGAACATTGTACTTTTAAAATTTGATACTGATAAGGTATTTAAAATTATAGAGCCATAATATTTAATCTACTATTCATATTATGGTAAAAATATATTAATAATGTCACACCAATAGGGTGACACTACAAAAAATCAAGTGATTTCTTATGGAAAATTATGACAGATTTGCCTATAAAAAAATGACCAAAATTAAAAAGGTCATTAATTACAAACCATGGAAACCCATTGGAAATATTTTGAAATATCTATTGAAAATCGATTAGATTCCATCATACAATAAGTTTTGTCAAAAAATGGGCATAAATTTTAAAAAACTATGCTCATTGTTTCTGACGGGATTTCCGATGAAACTTATTATACAATGGATTTGCAATAGAAAAATCCTTCAGAAAATTCAAAAACTTTTAAACACTCAGGCTTGCAATCTCCTAGCTTAATTTCCATTTATTTTCCTTCCTCTATTGCACTAGAGCTCTTCCTTACTTTCTTAACTTGATTCCTACGCTTTTGAAGATATTTTTCACAAATCCAAACTATTATGGGTATTTTTTGAAAAACATGGTTTGGGCCGGCCAAGGTCTAACAAGAGGTATAACTAACCAAGTGGAGGCCCAAATTGGGGATCAAGATCGCTCAGTGAGGATGCCAAGCCATTGGGTGCAAGCTAAAGACATCAAGCGACGTCACAGTAGGGAGCGCAGCTCGCTGAGAAGGCCCTCAACTCGTCAATGAGAAGACTACCACCCTAACCGTCCTCAACGAGAATGATCATGTGAGAATAGCAAGGTCAGCCGTAGCCTCCAGCTCGTCCAGCAGCACAATGCCAGGTCACGAGTTTAGCGAGTCAGACGCATGTATGGGATCTAGTTAGCAATCAAGGGCATACATCTCCAATTGACAGCTCAACCTCCGAACCGACACATCAACCCCCCAACAATCTGACAATGATTTGCCTGGCATTAATTACCCGACGCCAAGCATTAAATGCCTGGTGCGGTAAAAATAATCATTCTGCTACTTGTTAAATTATATTTGTAACATTTTCCCCTTCTATAAATAGGAAGGGACGGTCATTGTAAAAACAGAGAGAGGAATTTGCATACAGAAACTCTGCCGGAACACACAAAAAGAATACTATACACAGTGAGAGAGCACAACCATTGTAATCAAACTGAGAAAAATAATAGTTAGTTGATAATCAAAACCATTGTGGGCGTTGGGGCCAACTTGACTTTAGCCGAACCACGATAAAACTCTTGGTGTTTGTTGTCTTTATTCCTTTTTAGTATCTTTCTTTTCTGCTTTCTTCCATATTCGACTTGCAGTTGAGGGTGATCTTGGACACAAACCTGTTGACCAGATTTTGGTATCAATATTTTGATGCTAGACGGAGGGCCCTCATTGTATACTCTTTATTTTCTATTCCTGACGAGTTGTTTTAGGCAGGATGGCAAGAGGAAAAGTCACAAGAAGTATAGAAGTCACTAGTGGCTAACTCAAAGGTCAAATGTAGCAACAACAGAACATGGCTGCCCCTACGGTAGATGCCAATACCGGCACAGCCTCTTTGATTCAGCACCAACCTGTAGCTCCCGAAATCGATGAAGCTCAAACTTGGCAGCAGCGCTAGGAAGTGCTTGATCAACGTCAGGAAGCACTTGAAAACACCATGAAGGAGTTGGTTGATATGGTCAGAGTGTTGGCCCAGGCGCACGCCCAAGGTGCACCTAGATAAGGTGAGGTTGTTACACCTAGGGGTGGATGTCATCAGCCAGGGCCTCAGCATAAGGAGCAAATCAGAATTGAATGCTAGTGAGCTGATTTGCTCCATTCGTCTAACTCACAATTAAGGTCCAAAGTCCATCGAGTTTGAAAAGATAAAGGAGATGACCAACAAGGAGAGAGCTCACACGAAACGATCATGGATAAGAGATAGACCATGATTCGTCCAGCCGTGAGCACTGTAAAAAGCATAGAACCTCTGACTGCCACTCTTACAGTAAGTGAGATCAAAGGAGCTGATAAACTGGAAATCATCGGTCTAAGTTCTGAGACCCAATGATCGACGAACTACTCCAGAGGATAGAGTAGTTGGAAAAGAACTCTGTATCCCAGGGGAACCGAGAATCCCGTGAGGAAAGAACTTCGTTCTCTAGCGCAGATAAGTTAGTAAAAGAGCTTTAATAAAAAAAAAAGGAAGAGTTGGCATAGACTTAAGCGCAGATAAGTTTTAAGGGCTCTGAGGAGGTGATTGGTGAGATGGTCGAGCCATCTAATCATAATTTACGGGTGGACACCATGAAGGAAGCAAGAAGGGATGGGTTTATAGGTTAGGGTTTGAGGCCATTATAAAGATGACTGCATTGGCCATTGCATCTCACTCTGAGAGCATGTCACCTATTGTGTTGCAACAACTCATGCACACTATTGCTAAGATGTAGCAGTAGATGCAAGTCATTTACTCCCGAACGGAGCAACTTTTGCAATCTCAGCAGTAGTAGTAGAGCTAGCATATGTCGCCCTCTTCTCTACCTCTTCTGCATTTATATGGCTACCCTAGCCCCTTGCATACTACTAGCAGCCCTTCGCTTACATGTGTCTATCACCACTGCAGCTAATTCGACCACCACCAACTTGAGGTAATAGATGGCCCACTGGTCATTAGTAACAACATTAGCAACCGGAGGATGCTACGTAGGATCAAAAAACTTATGGTTCCTTTAAGATCTTAGGATATAGTTATATTTTTATGTGTTTTATTTAAATAATATATTTCATACATTATTTAATTTAAATAATACAATCTATAAATTATTTGACTAATTGTATATATTCACTACTATTCATATAAATCATATGTTTCATTTTTATAATTAAATAAATATTAATTTTAGATATTTGAATTAAATATTAGAAAATTTTTAATTATTAACTAAAATTAATTTTTTAAAAATTATTTGAATAAAAAATTAGAAACAAAATTTCAAAAATTATATTAATTAGAATTTTTAAAAATTAATAATTTTTAACAAAAAATTTTATTTGTTTTGATGGAATTTTGATGACTTTTACGACAAATTTTCTTATGGAATTTTGATGAATAAAAGAGAATTTTTTTAAAAAAGTTTTTTTGATGGTGATTTAATCGACAACTCTTTTCTATTGTAAATTTTAATTTTTGATGAAAATATTATAATTTTCAATGGAAATTTCTATCAAAAATTGTAAGTTTTTTTTTTAATGTGAATACATTATCAATGTATTACTATTCTAATTTTTTTAATTATCAAGAAAATATAATTGATTTTATGATAGATAAGCTCCCAGTTACATGACTATAATACAAATAGCAATTGATTCTTAAACAACAACATAATTCTATAAGTAAATTATCTCAACAAACAAACAATATCAAATAGAGAATACGATAAATATGTTGTGCATCAGTATATAAGAATCTAAAACAAAAATTTTAGTAGAAAATTTGAAGAGTACGATACATAGGTCCTCAATCACACAATTTATATCATGAAATTTTAACAATAATTGCATGAGACAAAAATAATATCTAGAAGTTTCTTCTTTACTTTTGAAGTTAGAATCTATTCTATGATACTCCACAACCATCATATGTGGAGTTTCATGATCAACTTATTTAATTGTCTATCATTGCACGGCATCAATGACAAAACTATATAACTTAATCTGAGCTTTTCAAAATATTGTGTAAATTTTTACCTAATATCAATTCATAAAATATAGTGTTAAAAATTTATGTCTCATTATGCTTACAAGATGAATGCATAATATTTTATTATGTGATAGGTTCCAAAATTATTGTAATCTCAATCACACAAATATAACCAATAATAATTTGGATAAGAAATTATCATATAAATAAATAAATTGTGCTTGTACAAACAATTTTTAAAAAATATAGAAAGTACAATTTAAAATTAAAAAGATATGAACGTGTGTGTATAAACAACTCCAAAAGAATGACACTTGAAGTATATAAAAATTTCATAAAATTGGGTCAACCCCAGCTCACAAACAATTTGTAACGTATAATTGGAGATATACAAACCTTACATAAATAGCCTCAAAATAAGAGAATTCGGTACAAAAACAGCATTTTAATTTGTTGCATGAGATACAACATGTAATCTGGGCCATTTATTTTGCATATCCAAGATCTGAACTCTCACTTGATGTAACTTGCTACTGTGAGTCAAAAAGCTGTTTTTGCTTTGTTTTGTTTCATTGTGATTTTATATGCAATAGAAATTTGAACCATATATACATTCACTCACTTTGCCATCGTCACTGTCGGCCACTCAGAGCCATGTAACCTGCTATATATTATTTTGGTTAAAGTAATGTACATCTTTTTCTTTCTATATTTTTACCTTTTTTAGTCATTATTTATAGTTTCAAAAGTTTAAAAATTTGAAATTAAATATTTATAATTTTTTAATTTATAATTGAATATTTACTATCAATTTTTCATTTAGTTTCATTAGATTTTTGTTGATATGATAAATTAAAGTCCCACATAATATAATAGCTGATCAAGTTAGAGTAAAATCTGAATTTGATACAAGCGATCTATTAATAATTTAAAATAAGACTATTGTTGACGGTGAATTTTGGTTATGAGCCAAACTCCAATCAAAGAATGATTCTTTTAAGATTTCAAACTGTAATCTGGTTCTAAGGCAGTAAAATGGACGAAGAAGGCGAGAAGAGAGGAAAGAGCAGCAGAAGACACAAAACTTTTTAATGTGATTCGGTTAAATTCGGATAAAATCGGACCCTACGTCCATAATAATGTATTGAAGATATTTTTACAGAATTTCAATATACAAGAACTAGTCTCTCTAACATTCGTCTCATTCCTTGTATTTATAGAGGAGAGGAGGTTATAATTGTAATTTTATATGCAGTAAATTTATTACATCAAGTATTTAATGTACAAGACAAGACGGACTGACAAAATCTTGTGAGTTAGCTTCTACAAATTACCTTCTACAGGTGGGCCCCGTGTGTCTACTAGGTAATACATGTGCTGGTCTTCTGCTTAGCGAACTCCCGGGCTACTGGTCGTGCTTCACTGGCCAGATCCTTTGGTCTGGAAGAGCGACTGTCTTTGAAGTCACGAGGTCAACCTCATTCTTACTGGGGGGAATTCGAGCAAAAGAGGTCGTAGCGATGCGAGCTGGAGACTTAGCATTCTAAGCGTCTTGCGAGCTAGATTTTTACTACGCTTGGGCCGTTCGCCAGCCCATCAAGGATGATCCGAATTTCATATATAACACAAGCCCCCCAACTCTCAGTTCACTTTGCAGACTGGGAGTTGAAACTTTTCGGAGGTCGTTCGCTTTGTAGAGTTCAGCTTAGTCAAAATCTTCACCGTATCTGTCACTTCATCTGTTCTAGGCCATGCTTCCCGCAATACGTGCCTTACGATCATTGGTGAGTTAGCCTTATTCCTTTCCAAGGCAATAAATGAAAATGGTTGGGGAGATTCATCTAGACTTTTTGCTGAAATTGGGCCTAGCTCTATTTAAGGTAAATGGAGTCTCTTTTGCTTCTTCACTGAGCAAACCATGAATGTCCTAAACAAGCCTCCCTTATTTTTGGTGTCCTGTCTTCCCGTTGTGGTATATATGGCCTGCTGCATAAGGAGTTTCGAAGATATAGCTTCTCCGGTAACATGGAGAGATCTTATATGGATCTCGGATTACATCCTCTCGACTTTTTTGTGAGGTTTTTGCCCAACTGGCAAAGCTCCTGGTGCTTCGTGTGTTGTTCTCTTTGTGAATCACAAGAGAAGCTGGAGGCTGAAAAAATAAGGAGCAACTATGCTCTTTCCCTCTTCGTTGGCGAAAGTCGACTTGAGGAAGAGTTTGCTACTGAGGAAAGCACTGGAAGAAAAAATTTCAGGACTTAAGCAAGCTCGCAAGCTCTAGTCAACAAGGGCTTCGCCGTTTGGTGGTCATCCCTCTAATTGATGGGAGCTTTCCTCTTGTACGACAATCTTTCTTCTAGAAGAAAAATAGCTATAGCCTTCCTCTTGTATTTTGGCTTTTCCTGATTTGTATTTAGAGCTTTCTGATGTAATTTTACCTTGCTGAGGCTTTTTAATGAATAAAATTTACTTTTGTGATCTCTGTGAGCTATTCTCAGTTTTCTGCATCCGTAATAGTGAAAACTTTTGTAGCTCGCAATGAAATACTTGAATAGCCAATCGACCAAATTCTCTTGAAAACAATGAACATGAGTGAAACATCTCGCACACAAATGTTGTATAAACAAATTGTATGAGATCCGTGCATAGTCTGAAAGTTGCATGAGAGCCACGAACATTCGATCGTATGCGAGCTGTGAACACTTGGTCGCACGTGAGCTGTGAATACTTGGTTGTATGCAAGTTGCAAATTATAGAAATCTTGTTGCCTTAGGCAAATAATCAAGTCATCAATTCTTTACGCTTCAGTGAGCACACAGCTACGTTAGCGTTGAGTGTTTAAGAGTGCCTCCGCACCTCAGCGAGCACGCAGTTACATTGGCAATGTGAGTTTATTTTTAGCATCTCTATGCCTCAGCGAGCACGCAGCTGCACTGGCATTGTGAGTATGTTTTTAGTGTCTCCATGCCTCAGTGAGCCCGCAGCTTAACTAGCAAATGTTTTAGGATGAGCCCCGGTGCCTTAGCAAGCACGAAGCTACGCTGGTAGATGTTCCAGGATGAGCCCCGATGACTCAACAAGTACATAGCTATGCTGGCAAATGTTTTGGGATGAGCCCCGGTGCCTCAGCGAGCATGTAGCTGCACTGGCAAATGTTTCAGGATGAGTTCGGTACTTCAGCGAGCACGCAGCTACAATGGCAAATGTTCCGGGATGAGCCCCAGCACCTTAGCAAGCATGCACTATGCTGGTAAATGTTCTGGGATGAGCCCCGATGCCTCAGTGAGCACACAGCTACGCTGGCAATTTCATCAATTCTTCTCTAGAATAAGCTTTGGGGGGGCTTAACTTAGAAAGCTAGCAATTTTGTCAATTCTTCTTCGAAATGAGCACCAGGAGGCCTCAGCTTAGGAAGTTAGCAATTTCATCAATTCTTCTCCAGAATGAGCTCCAGAGGGCCTCAACTAGACCAAAGGCCACAGTTGGCACAAAGTTACTCAAGGGATTTAAAAGAGTTGACTGCATGCAAGATGTGAAAATTGCAAACACTTCATAGCAGAAAGCAGAATGGAGAGATGAAAACAATAATACCAAGCCATTCGACAGACTACTTCCAACAGGAACAAAAGAAAGCATTTACATTTACTCTTGATTCTTAATACACATTGTTAATGTATAATTTGGACTGAGCCCCCCGGCTCTTTGCCACCATCGTGTTGAGGAAGTTAGGATTACTGTCCCGTAGGCCGCACCACATACTCCTTTAGACGGCCCCTTCTGATCAAGTCTTCAATCGCGTCCCTGAGCTCTCGATAATTCAAGGTCCTATGCCCAACTTCGTTGTGATAAGCACAGAACTCCTACTTGTTTCTCTGTCGATAGGGGATCTGTTAGATTTGATTCAGCCAACAAGGGAAAATTTCAAAAAAATTTCTCAGTGAAGAACACTAAGAGGCCGAACCAAAACTCCCAGATTCCGTTGGGATGAGGTT
>JANHAO010008702.1:0-19034 GCA_026873985.1 Saraca asoca | reverse complement strand
AGGAGAGAAATGACCAGCAATTTGAATGCAAAATGAAGGAACAAGATCTCCACATTAATTTTCAAGTTTGTCAACCCCTTGTGCTTATTACAAACTCAGCCTTCCATGGAAGGCAGAAAAATACAAAGAAAAGAAAGGAAAAAATATCCTACTCTGCTACTAAAAAACTAAACTAAAACTACTCTAAAACTTTCTCAAAACTGAACTAAGAGCCTCCAACGAAAAGAAATTTGCTGCTCGAGAAAAGGAGAAGCTAGCTTGCTGTTTGGTGAGTAGGCAATGATGGCTAGTGTAGTTGGTTGCTTGCTGCCACTCTTTCTACATGAACTACCTAATGCAGTTTGCTTCTTCTGACTTTTACTGCTCTCCGGCTGGTTGAGTGTGAGTTGGAGCACAGGATGATCCATTGGGCTCGAGATCCATGCCGATTGGGGCCTAAAAATCCAATTCTATAGAGGCCTAATTTATCAGCATTCTATCTCTGATTTGCATCTCCATTTGCATGCAAAATTTGCTAGATTCAGGTCTGGAAGCCTTATAAGATTTGTAGCTTTATGTCTTACCTTCCATTTGGGCTTAGTTTCACCTCATTTGTACTTGTATAGCTCCAGATATGGTCTAATGAATGCTCAAAGGTCATGTTGCTCGGGACAGGTTAAAGCAACATTCTAGTCTTAACTTCCACTCCAAATTTACATAGCCAATTGTGTGATTAAGCCTTCGAGGTCTTCATGAAGTTTGTAGAGCTATGTCTTAGCTTTCCTACAAGATAAGGATCACATTAATTGGGCAAGTGTAGCTCGAGTTATGACCATAATATAGAAACTGCTCAAAATGGCCAAATTATGCAGAATTTCTACAATGATGCCAATTGAATCTAAATCATAAATATGCAATAACACAATCGCAAGTAAGTCATTTTGGACCTTAAAATGCTAAGTAAGAGGAAAATTAAACAAGTAAAATATTTTGTTATCACTTAGCACACATAGAGCTTCAATATTCTTATCACAGATAGAAGAGCTTTTCACATGACAAATCTCAAGTGAGTCAATAGTGTTATGCTTCTTAATATCTCCTCTCTTAGTTTGCTTAATTGTATCTATTTTGCAATATGATTCCTTAAGAGTGGGGCATTCCATAGTGAAGGTCTGATTAAATTTGATCTTCTCATCCTTAACATTTAGGGAAAGCTGTCCATTCTTTACATCTATAATGGCACCAGCAGTGGCAAGAAAAGGCTTTCCAAGAATGATGAGGGATTCAAGCATCCTCTTTCATCTCTAAGATAACAAAGTCAATAGGGATAAAGAATTTACCTACTTTTAGAGGCACATCCTCTAAGATAACAACCAAATGTTTTATAGAACGATCTACCAGTTGTAAGGAAAAAGTGGTTAGCTTCAAGTCTCCCATTTGGAGTTTCTTGCAGATAGAAAGAGGCATAAGGCTCACGCTTGCTCTTAGATCATAGAGGGCTCGATCAATATACAAGTCTCCAATAGAGCAAGGAATAAAGAAGCTGCTAGGATCTTTAAGTTTGGGAGGTAATTTATTCTGGATAATGGTGCTACATTCTTCAGTTAAGGAGACTATAGCATACTCTTCAAATTTCCTCGTTAGATAAAATCTCCCTTAAGAACTTAGCATAAGAAGGCATTTGTGAAACAACTTCCAAGAAAGGAATATTAATTTGTAGCTTCTTGAGTATTTCCTAAAACTTCCCATATTACTTCTCCAATTTTGCTTTGGCTAATATTTAAGGGAAGGGGATTGGTGGCTTATATGGCTTAGGAGGTATATACTTAGGTTCATCATCTTTTTGATCCTCCTTTTCTTCCTTTTTTCTGGCTTCAACTTCCTTGGGCTTGTCAACTATTACTCTTACTTCCTTAGCACTTAATTTAGGCCCTTCTAATTGCTTTCTACTTCTCAAAATCATAGCATTACAATGCTCCCTAGGATTCTTTGGTTGATCTGGAAGTTTTCCTAGACTTTGGGCTGAAGAACTGGCTTGTTGGGCAATTTGAGTTTCCAGCATCTTGTTATGTGCAGCTAGTGAGTCAACCTTAGAAGCTAACTCTTTAATAGCCTCATTCATAATCTGGTTCTGAATCCTAAATTCTTCATGCTACTTGGTTTGGGCTATTGTAAAGTTCTCCATCATTATCTCTAGGTTGGATTTTGGTGGGAGTGGAGGATTAGGAGGTCTTTAGGGTTGAAAGCTAGGGGATTGTCTGGAATTATTCTAAGAGGCTGGGTTTGGATTTTGATGGTAGGAGAAGTTGGGATGGTTTCTCCAGCTTGGGTTGTATGTATTGGAAAAAGGGTTGTTTGGCTGGACAAAGTTGTTAACTAAGTTCACTTGCTCACTACCTTGAAAAAAAGGACTCCCTAATTGGCATTCAGTAGTAATGTGGCCAATGCATTCATAGATTTCGCATGAAACTCCTAAATAGCCTACTGCATTCACACTTTGCTTGTCTATCTTCTAGAAGAGAGCATCTACCTTAGAGGACAAGTGGTCAATTGCATCAATCTCATATTTTCCCAGTGCCTTTTTTGATAAAGCTCGATCACCTGATCATGAGTAATGATTTTGAGTCATGTCTTCTAATAGAGTATATGCTTCATCTATGGTTTTGTTCATAAATGCTCCTCTAGCAATGACATCTACTGATATGTGAGTGTTGCATGTGAGTCCATTACAAAAAGTATGGACTATTAACCACTTTTCTAATCCATGGTGGGGACATAACCTTAAAAGCCCCTTAAATCGCTCTTAAGCTTCATATAGTGATTCTCCCTCTTTCTAAGCAAAGGTTGTGATTTGATTATGGAGTTAAACAGTCTTGCTTGGGGGAAACTATTTAGCCAGGAAGGCTTGTGATAACTGCGGCCATGTTGTAATAGATCTAGCTGGCAGAGAATGTAACCATGGTCTAGCCTTGTCCCTTAAAGAGAAGGGAAACAACCTCAACCTAATGGTGTCTAGAGAAACTCCATTCATCTTCAAAGTATCACAGTATTCCAGGAAGATCGACAGATGTAGATTTGGGTCTTTAGTGGGAGATCCTCCAAATTGATTTTGTTGCACCATCTGCAGAAGTGCAAGCTTTAATTTAAAGTTGTTAGCCTCTACGTAGGTCTAACAATGCTTGGATATATGCCATGAGCATCTGGTGCAGTAAAGTCTTTTAGTGAATAGTTATTTTTCTATTCCATGGCTAGAGGTGTTAATTGATCCTGTTTCTTTTGTCTCCTCCTTCTTTGAAGTGTCCTGTCAATCTCCGGATCAAATTGAATAAGACTTTCAAGAGCTCTTTGCATAAAAGGAAACACTTACGTAAATAGAAACAAGGAGTAAAAGCAGCAAGGGAAAAGATAAATAAAAAAAAAAAAGAATTTAGATCAGCTTTATCGTAAAACAAATTAATATTGACGCAGAAAAGATCCCCAGCAACAGCACAAAAAACTTGATGTGTCTATTTTTTGCAAGTGCACAGTGTAGTTGTAATAGATTCAAGCTAATATGGATCAAATCTTATAGGGATCTTGTTATCAATTATCAGAGTTTGCAGTAAATCTATTACATCAATATTTATTGTACAAAACAGAATAATCAGATAAAATCATGTTTTTCGACTACTGTAGATTGTCTTAGTAGGTGGGCCCAATGTGTCTCCTGGGCAGAGTAAGAATGGGTCTTCGATATAGCAAGCTTTTAGGTCGCTAGTCGTACTTCATTGACTGTATCGCTCAACTTGGGGATATGCCCGTCCTCGGGTAAGTCGGGGTCGAGCTCACTTACTCGAGCATGAGCTCAAGTTGAGGAGGTTGCTTCGCAACATGAACCGAAGGCATAGTGATCTGATCATTCCTCGAGCTGATCCCTTGTCGTTCTTGGGCTGTTTGCGGGTCCGTCTAAGGCAAACTAAATTTCACATATAACAAATATTTTTATAATACTAGTAATAGTATTATAGTGCTATCTTTAATCATTTTTTATTTTTTATTTATTCTATATTGTCAAATTACTAAACCTACTTGTTCTGCTATAAATTTTTTGAGCTATTAAATTGTTAACAAAATACTTTATTGTTATGATTGATTTGAGTATAATAAGTCGAGGCACTTGTGAGTTTAATTCCAATCGAACTTGAGTTGAAAAAATTAGTTTAAATTAAACTTAAGTTGAATCATGAGCTGAAAAATTTTTGAGTAAGCTAATCTTAAACAGAGATCAATTCACTCATTGTTAACCCTAAGCCTTCTCAAATAAATAGAGTTGAGTGTCTAGGTGAAAAATAAATTTTAATAAAAGATGCGAAGATTTTGTAGGATATTAAGTTAAAAATATTCTCAGGAATATACTTGTTCTTGAATTTTTTTTTTTAAAATTTTGAATCAAATATAAAATGTAGCATTCTTTTAAAATATTTTCAGAAATATGAGAAAGATTACTTGAACTAAGCACCACATGATATTTTTCTACAATTTTATATAAACTTATTTTTATTAATAATAAATAAATTATTAAATGTCATTTCGAAATTTATTTATTTTTCTTTAATTATTTAATTTATCCGGCCATTGGATCTCAACTCTCAGGTTCATAGTTGGCTTTAGCAAGCATCGGAGAAGCTTTTGCCCCTTACGGAGACACTGTTTGGTTATCTCTCTCATAGCAGACTGAGGGGGGACTTAGTTCAGAACGGAGCTGACTCATCATAACCAGATTGTAGTCTTTTAGAACCCTAGACCCCATTTCTGTCCACTAAAAAGTCTTTCTTTTGTTGCATTCTTTTCTTTTGCCTTTCCCTCTTCGGCGTTACTGAGCTATTTGAAGATGGAGAGAAAGAAATTTGAGGCAATGACTCGTTTTGCAAAATCCTATTAGGACTTCTGTTCTCTGCTTCTTCTTTTAATTTTTCGTTTTGATTTTTAATTTTATTTTTTACTGCAGGAGTAGATATTCTGTGGTTCTTGTTGCGAATTGGCGGCAGTAGATTACAGAGAGAAAAGAACGACTTCTAGGTAATCTGTTATTCTCGTGATTTGCTTCTGGGTCATGAAAATTTTTTCAAGATTTTTGCTTTCATCTTGATTTATTCACCCCAGTTGCTTGTTTTGAATATGGATTACAGCTACATTTTGTGTGATTCTTCTACGGTTTGCATGTTATGTTGTTCTGTTTGCTTGCCTGTAATCTCTTGACAGTTATCCCTTGTCCCGTTTTATTACATGTGTCTGCAACTTTTAGTTAGGAGGTGGAGTTCAAATTTCAAACCTTTAATACCTAAGAGGTGATTTTTTTCAAATTAAGATAACGGGTTACTAAAAATTTTAATTTAATTTGGATGCATGTTTTCATGTATTTGTTGGTCATTTGGAATTGATATATGAAGAGACTGGAAATGAATTTTTTTGTTTTATCCTTCTATATCCTACATTGTTTTGTTTTTGAAATGACAACAGGTGGAGTTGATGCCTAATACATCATATTGTTTTTGAAAAAATAACATGTGGAGCTGATGCCTGATACAGCATTTGGCCTGTCACCTAATTTTTAACTAAATTAATTGGGAGGCTGGTTTTGGTTGATACACCCCTGAAGCTTGCTAATTTTTTACTCTTTGCTGCGTTATTGATAGTTAAATTTTGCAACTTTGCATTATTGATTTCAAAAAAGTATTCTCTATATTACAACTTATTAAGAAATAAGAACATTTACATTGAAATATTATGTTATAACATTTACCTTTCATTTTTACTTCTTATCTTGTCCTTAATGTCTCTGATATGTTATAAATCGAAGTATCACTAGAAATTTTAAAATTATGTTGATGTGCTATTTCCTTTAATTTCCCATTTTCTCTAGCATTTTACCTTTTACTCCACAAATGGGTGCCGGGAAGTAACTTGACATAGCTATTCTTTACTGTCCTTGTCTTTGAGCAAGAAATTTATGAGCATATTTATCTTTCTGTTTTTCCAATATCATGCAAAGACAAGATCAAGAAGCATTTCTCTTTTGTGTCAAAGAGAAATTCTTGGGACCTGATCCATGTATGTGGCCAACAATTTCTTCTATTTTGATTAGTTTACTAATTGTGGTTTTGTTTTTGCTTTATGTGCTGTCATAAGACAGTACCATAGAAAGTTGCTATGGAAGTGGTTCAGACAACAGGAGCAGTCCATGTTAGTCCTGGTGGTGAGATTAGAATGACAGAAAATACGAAAGTGACTGAAACCTTGGAAAAAATCACGGCCTGTAAGATATTCACATGTCACGTGTTTTTTCTGCTAACTGTTGTTTTATGTCTGACATTTTGTTGTTTTTCTACCTATTGTGTATCCTTCATGAAATTTTTGTTCTCACATATCTGACTTGATCACAATATCTCTTTATTGAACAACAATTGCCCCAGTGTTTCAAAAGACTAAGTAGAGTTGTTATGGAGATTTGACATCTTTCCTAGAAACTGATATTCTGGGGCATAACAATGACCCTCTAGTATTAGTGGGTTAAAAATAAACTCCTAGTAAAGTATACCCCATTTTCTCCACAGACATGCAAAGGAATTTGTAAATATTAATCCATGTGGAAAGTTTTCTTATATGTACCTGATCCATTTGTAGAAGTATAATTGAACTTTATATGGTGATCTAAAACAAATTAATATTTTTCTCGTTTTACTAGTGTTTCATTTAGAGTAATCCACAAGTCTAACCTTGTGGCTTCAATTTGTTGTATACAAGATGCTTATTGTGGAATCTTGTCCTTTATAGTAGGCTTTGATTCCAGAGAAAGGAGAAAAAGTAAGTATTTGTCTTATCCCTATGTAAACTTTGGACGGGGACAGGATGAATATCCAGCTGAAATGCAAGACTCGAAGACTTCATGTCCTTCTCGTAAAGTAGAGAGTTCTAGCATAGCTACTGACAATATGAATGGATCCCCTTCAATTAAGAAATCTGTTTGCAAGCGGTTCCAAAGGAGTTGGTACAGAAAATTCCTCAGCCGGATCACTTTGTCAAGCAGTCCAGAATTTGAAAATACATCTTCAGCTGAATTGCTTTCTGGACTTAATTCTAAAGCTGTAGATTGTATGTTTTCAATTGAGAATAAAAGCTTTGATTTAGTTGAGTGGTTCTTTTGCAGATATAGAATATCAAAATATCATGATGAGGCTGAATTTGCTGCTTCCCTGGTTAACTTGAAAGGAGGAAGCTCTGCTAATCCATTTAAAAACAGTTCACTGGATATCAAAACTGAGCAGAAGAGGAGTAAGGAAAAGAAACCAGAAAATGCAGTGAGGCATAAGACTAAATCGCTTTCTGGCCTTTCAGATGTGAACGCAAACATTGATACAAGTGAAACCTTACTAAAAGATTTTCTGGCTGATTGTACTAAAAGGCCTCGGGGAAAATTGAAGCAAAATAGGAACGTGGAAGAGGAAGTAAACCTGTTGCTACATTCGCAAACTGATGCCTTAACAAACTTGAGTGGGAGCGATGAAAAATGCAATTCAGTACCTGAATGTTCACTACTTCTGAGTTGTCTTGCATCTGAATGTGAAGCCAGCCATAAAAGGAGAAAGAAGAAAGTAGCTGATTCAGAGCTTCCAACTTCTCAAGTTGCTTCGGGAACACTAGATGGGGATGGAAAACTAACAAAATGCAATTCATTAGTGGTAGATCTGCAGCTGACGTCTGCACCGGCACATGGTGGTCTCTCTGAGAATTGTAATGGTGAGAATAAGGAATCACTAGGTTTGGCAGGTTCAAATCCAAAATTTTCTGCTTCCCAACCAGGCTTTGTTAAAAGTAGTGCTAATCCGGAATTGTTGAATTTTACATCACAAATTGATATTACCTCTGTGCATAAGACTGGGCAGAGGAGGAGAAAACGGAAGGAAAAGGCGGCAGTAGAGCAACTGAAGACTAATTTGGTTATGGGGATACCAGATTTAAATGGCACTAACACTGAACTCAGTTCAACAGTAAAGGAATTGGAGAATGCTAATGGCTTTTTTCCAGAACTAAAATCCACACGTGACAAGAAGAGGAACAAAAGAGAATCTATGTTATCAGAGCAGTCAAGAGGTTTATCTTTATCTATGGGGCCTGCTAAAACAATTACTGATAATGGAGTGGATGCCAGTGGAGAGCTTGGAACATGTCTTCTCTTAAAATTTGCGCCAGGAGTTTCTCTGCCTTCAAAAGAAGATTTACTGGAAACCTTTCGCCGGTTTGGTCCCTTGAAAGAATCTGACACACAGTTGATGAATGATGTTGGTACCGCTCAGATTGTTTTCATCAAAACTGCCGATGCTGGGGAAGCGTTTCGTAGTATAGAGCTGACCAAACCATTTGGCGCAAACCTGATTGATTACAAGATCTATCATCTTTCTGAAACCTGTCCTCTTGTAGAAGGATGTATGACCCCTGTACAACCTTCTGGGTGCAACCCAATTGAGGGATGTTTGACTGCTGCACAACATTCTGGGTTCAAAGAGGGATGCTTGACTGCTGCACAACCTTTGGGGTCCAAGTCACCAGTTACTGTGGCACCTCCTCTTGACTTCATCAGGCATAATTTGCAGATGATGACATTAATGCTGGAAAATTCAGGCAATAATCTATCTCCTGCGATGAGAGCCAAACTGGAGGAAGAAATCAAAAACCTCATGATAAAGGTGAACTCTATGGCAAGTTCTTGCTCTCCTAAAATCTAAACTGCAGGATTCAAAAAATGTGTTAAATTTTTTGTTGTCCTATTTAGACTTTTTGGGGTTTCGTATCTGTCCTGTGTCATCTGTTGCAGATGTGACCTTGCTGTCCCCAACATTTTAACTTGTATATTTTGTGTCATCAATCGGGATTTAGATAGTTTTATTTATGAATATCATTTTATTCCATGAAACTATGTATTTCATTGTTTTCTGGTGGCAAGACTCGTGTCATTGAGTGGTGTTATAAAGACAATGAGTGAGACCTTGTGAACCACATTCATTATGTGACTAGCTTTTTCTTGTCATAATTCAATGGTGTAATATAAAAGAAAAGCTTCTTCCACACGACTAACCCACCCTCATACAGGTTCACCTTTCTCACAAGTGAGTAGGGATGACAACGGGTCGGGTTTGGACGGATATGACAATATTCATATCCATATTCGTCAGAAAAAATCATACCCATACCCTATCCGTACCCGCGAACACTATAACGGGTACGAGTACGGATTTATACCTGCAGGTATGAGTATACCCACGGGTATACCCGTAAAATTTAAAAAAAAAATAATTTTTTTTAATAATGTTTATGGGTACGGGTTTATACTCGCGAGTATGGGTATACCCGCGGATATATCCGTTAAAACGACGTTATTTTGAGTAGTGTTTAAATAAAAAAAATAATTTTTTTTATTTAAACATATAAACAGATATGAATACGAATATTTTTTTTAATATTTTTTGCAGGTACGGATTTATACCCATGGGTATATCTGTCAAAACGACATCGTTTTGAATAGTATTTAAATAAAAAAAATAAAATTTTTTATTTAAACGGGTAAACGGGTATGAGAAAATATCCGTACCCATATCCATATCCGTTACAGATATGAAAATTATATCCGTACCTGCTCGCGAATAATTTTTTTCATATCCATATCCGTCTATTATGAGCGGATATTTGCGGATAAACGGGTACACGGGTAAAATTGCCATCCATATAAGTGAGTTTGTGTCAGTTGTAGGTAGATATCTGCAATTAGCATCACTCAACACGGGTAAAATTGTCATCCATATAAGTGAGTTTGTGTCAGCTGTAGGTAGATATCTGCAATTAGCATCACTCAACGGAAAAAAAAAAATGCATATCTCATCTAAAGCCTCTAGCTAGCTATAGTGACAAATTAAAAGGTTCAATTGTTCTCTCTCTCTCTCTCTTTAGCTCCTGCATCATAAGTTGTCATTAGAGCATCATGCTCCTAAAAGGAATTCTAGGTTGTTTTTGAATGTATTCTTCTTGATTTTGTATATGCAATAGACCTGTTCTTTAGTCACTGATGAAAACCGACCAGAGAAGAGAGTAGAAAGATTTTCCGCTGTAAATAGTTAAAACTTGAAATTTTTAATGGTGGAGTGAGATTCAGTGAGATTGATCAAGGAGAGAAAAGGGACAATTTAGAACTTGACTCATTTTTCTAAATAGTGAGTTTCTAGTTGTAAAATTCCCATATTACCTGTTAAATGATGGGTGTCCACATAAAAATGTGAAGGTTGCTGATGTGGAAGTTTTGAATTTTGCTTGCAAATCTTTTTAAAATTATTTTTATAATATTACAATTTTGTCTAGAAAATCTTGTAAATTTTTTATATAAAGTTGTAGAATTTTGAGAATAAAAAGTATATAAAATGTTGTGTTTTCATTTATAATAGTTACACCACAAAATTTTTTTTAAAATTTCAGTTTTTTCTAAGATGCTACAATTTTTTTTTGTGAAAAATTATATATTTTTTTTATCACGATTCAAAATATGTATCGTTGCTAATTTATTCGTGTCAATATTGATGTATAACCCTCTACATACTTGGTGAAAGAAAGGCAGCGTTTTGTGTGGGAAAAAAAACTGAATATCTTGTCGTAGATCCATTTATCCAATGGCTCTACAATAATAATTATGCTTGTGTGAGTGAGATTTTTCATGTGTCCGTACATTCCAAGTTGATCCGGTAAAACTTCATTGATGAGGATAATTATGTACTTCCGATTATCATTTAATGATATTTTGTGATCGTTACAATTAAACAACATTAGATCATATGAAAATATCAGGATTAGATGGAAATTAACTATGACATAAGCATAAACCGTCAGTTGTTATAACGCATTTTAAGGCTTAATGAACCCATCTCCAATCATAAACAAAGGATGCAATGTGAGAGATAGAGATAGATAAAAGATACGAGGGAAAAGCTATAGAACAATGTCTTTAGGTCTTTCACCGGAAGGTATAACTTGTATGGTAGAACATAGTATTATGTATTGTCCATTAGAAGTTATTAAATCTCTATTACACCATTAATAAGATATAATAAATATTTCTTTTAATTGTCTAATTCTTTTGTCTCTCTTTACGATGCTCTGACGATTCATGCGTCTATTTCAAGCAAATGGTCCTTTCATTGAGAGCTTTAAAAACTCTATGGATAGAGAACAGGGAATTTGAATTCTCTTAGCGATTCTATCATGGCAAGAGATTAAAAAAAAGGAACAGATATAACAACAATTGAAAACAATGAAAATCATGACTCCCTGCAACATGATTTTCTGCAGAACGTTCCCTACAACATGATTCTCCACAGCGAATGAACTGGAAGCCACAGTCCGGTCGATGGCAAAAGACAAGTGGCTTTTTGCCAGACAGAGGGCCGCATTCAAAACAATTTCCTTTGGTGGCGCCAATTCAAAACAATCTAAACGTTGGCAGTACCGACGTTTTCTAATTTTTTATAATAAATTTTTTAATAATTCATATATTAATATTTATTGCATTAATTTTTAATTTTTTTATTAAATTAAAAATAAAAATTTTAATTGTAACTTTTTCTAATTTTTAATAATAAAATTTTTAATATTTATTGCATTGATTGTTATTTTTTATTAAATTAAAAATAGAAATTTTAATTATAAATAATATAAAAAATTAGATGAGTTACTTAATTGTTTTTTAGTATTTAATATGTATAACATTGTTATTTTGATGTTTAAAATTTATTATTATATAAAGATTAAATATAAAAGAAAATATTATTTTGATAAATTATATTCAAATCGTCAAAATGTTACTCAAAAAATCCTATTTCATTAACACAATATCCATATAATATCTATTCTTTTACAAATATAAAGTGTATATAGAACATAAGAAAATAAATATTATTGAGCATATATACTAAATATGTAAATTAATATCATGAAAAAAAATAGAACATATCATATAAAGACTGAAAAAATATAATATATATATATCTCCTTTTTACAATAAAATTAAATAATATAAATATACTTTGCTTGAACAAATTAACAATATGTGCACCTTTTAAGTTAAATTTAGTTAAATCAATTATTTAATTTTTTTTACACTTCTATTTGAATTATTTAAACAGAACATATTTGTGTTATTTAATTTTATTGTAAAAAGAAGATATATATGTTATATATTTTTTTAGTCTTTATGTTTTGTTTTTTCTTTCATGATATTAATTTATATATTTAGTATGTATGTTTAATAATATTTATTTTTTTTATTTTATATGTACACTTTAAATTTATAAAAGAATATATATTATATGCATGCTTTGTCAGTGAAATAGGATTTTTTTGAATGACATATTGATGGTTGGAATATAATTTACTAAAATAATACTTTTTTATATTTAGTCTTTATATGATAATAAATTTTAAATATCAAAATAACAATGTTATACATATCAAATATTGAAAAATCAATTAAGTAACTCATCTAATTTTTTATATTATTTATAATTAAAATTTCTATTTTTAATTTAATGAAAATTAAAAATTAATACAATATATATTAATATATGAATTATTAAAAATTAGGAAACCTTGGTACTGCCAACGTTTAGTTTTTGAAAAACGTTGGCAGCGCCAACATCTTCAACCTCCAGCAACGTTGAGGGAAACTGTTTTGAATTAGCACCACCAATGGATGCTGTTTTGAATGCGGCCCCCTTTCTGGCAAAAAGCCAAGACAAGTCATCAGACACCATGGCATTGATGAAGACCCATCGCCTTGGCTAGAACATTGAAAGACCAGTTGGCTTCATACCAAGTCAAAACAAGAGTGACAATTGGCAAGATCGGTTAAAAATAATGCTGAACTACTTAAATTAGGAGGTAGAGTGAGTCCATGTGATATCCACATAGACTAGTAATTTACTTTTTATATGTTTGCAGTATGAAATGGGGGGTTGATTATCTAATTAGAAAAAAGAATTAAGTCAAACAGTTTGCATGTATAACAAAACAGAATCAGAAATGAAGGAAAATCAAATATAGAAAAACTCAATTCAAGAGACTCTTACAACCATTTCAATGACTAATACTTGATTATTGTTTCATTCCCACTTTGATCGTTTAACCAAGAAATTAATCAAACTCAACACTTAATTACTTTTTATTAATTTGTTGTTAAATTAATCAATCAAGCTAAATATTTAATTGACTCTTATTACTAAATCAGTTGAATTCCAGCACCACAACTGTTATATGTGAAATTTGGTTCACCTTAAATGGACCCGCAAGTGGCCCGAGAGTGGCAAGGGACCAGTTCGGGGAATGCTCAGATCGCTCTGTCATCAGTTCACGTCGCGAAGCGACCTCTACAGATCGAGCTCATGCATAGCAAAGAGAGCTCGACCCCGACTTACCCGTGGATGAGCACGTTCCCAGGCTAAGCGATACAAGCAATAAAATATGACTAGCAACCTAGAGCTCACTAGGCAAAAGACCCCATTTGCACTGTCTGCTGGGCCCAACTGTTGAAGACAATCTGCGATAACCCAATAATATGATTTTGTTTGTCAATTCTGTCTTGTACAATAAATGTTGATGTAATAAATTTATTGCATAAGAAATGACCATTGTAACTTTCTCTCCTCTATAAATATAAGGAAGAAGGCCTTTACATGGGGGGAGATCATCTTTCATGTAGGCAGAAACTATGCCAAAATAGAGAGAGAGAGCTAGAATATGCCGAAATTATGAGAGGAAGAAATACTACATGCTGAGATCTTTGTAGAAATACTTTCATAACAATACATGACCATGGATGTAGGGTCTGGTTTTATCCAGACTTGGCCGACCACATTAAAAATCTCATGTCACTTTACTGCTCTTCCCTTCATCTTTGTGTATTTAGTTGATTTGCCGTGTTTGAACTAGTTGACAATCAGAGATCCAGGGACAATCTCCCCGTTGGCCGGAGTTTGGCTCATTACCAAAATCTGACGTCAACATTTTGGTACCGTCTATGGGGATCTCACCTGTTCTGGTTTATTTCCTGCTGTAATGGCCAAGGGAAGAGCCACTAGAGCTTCAAATGCACAACCCCATCCTCTGGATGATCATGTCTCAACGATAGACTCATCCATTGCTCTTGTTATTAGAGCAACCACTGGCGTCCCTCTGGCCAACTTATTTCAACCAGTTCCCACCGCTAACGGCATTGATGGACCACAAGCCTGGCTCCTACATCAGGAAAAACTTGAGCACATGATGGGAGAGCTGGCTAAAATAGTCACAATGTTAGTACAAGCACAAGCTCAGAATGTGCAAGGGCAAGCTGAGACCGCCACACCCAGAGTTGAGCTCTCCAAAGAAACTGATCAAGAGCAAACCTCAAATCGCCATTCACACGGCCAAAAGAGTGAACCAAGTCATCAAGTCTTCAGCCAATGACTAGGGGACTTAGACGTTTTGGTGGAAGATCTCCTTCAAAAAGTTAAGCATTTGGAGGAGCACCCTCAAGCTTGAAATGACCAAGGTCACTTTAGGGAGCATACCCCATTCTCTAGAGAAATCGTGGGGGAACCCCTCCCGTACAAGCTCAAAGTCCCAGCCATTCCGCTATATGATGGAGATAGTGATCCGCACAATCATTTGGACCTGTTCAACATCCAGATGGACCTTCAAACTTGCAACTCTTTAGTCAGGTGTCATGTTTTCCCCGCTACTTTGGGTGAAGTCCCTCGAATATGGTTCAGGAGCCTCCTGGCTTGCAGCATTAGCAGTTGGAAGGAGCGTTAGGAAAAGTTCATTGACCAGTACCGAGTGCTAAAGAAGTAACTTGCGCCCCTATGTCATCTTGCTACGGTCTTCCAGAGTAAGCATGAAACGCTAAAAGACTATATCGCTTGCCTTAGATGCAAGGTCAACAATGTCGAGAAGCCCTCAGATGAGACCATCCTGACTGTTGTCTTAGTGGGAGTTCCCAAAGACAGGAAGCTATTCAAGAGTCTGTACAAGTCCCTAGTTAGCAACCTAGGTGAATTTTACGAGCGAGTTACAAGGCAGATCAGATGGGATGAAACTTTCAATTTGCAGAAGCCCGAGGCGAGCAGCTCAGCCCAAAGTAAGAAGAGAGCTTATCATGGAAGTAGAAATGACAGCTCTGACCATTAGCTCACTAAGAAGAGCAAGGATGAGCGACCCCCATTTTTAGGCCGTCACAATACTTATAGCATTTTGTCATATGCCTAAGATAAGATCTTTGTGATGGAAAGGGACAAAAAGGATTTCAAAAAGCCTCCACCCTTAAAGACTCCTAGTAAGTCTAGACTCAACCAAGGGAAATTCTGTATGTATGACAACGAGTTCAGGCATGCTACCTCAGAGTGCTAGGCGTTGAGAGATGTTATCGAGGATCTCATCAAAAGAAGCCGTTTGCATGACTACATCATGTAGCCTTCTAGGCAATGGCCTAGGCCATCTCGGCAGGATCCTGAGCAAGAGCAGTCTCCTACTATTAGGACTATCTTTTAAACTTCTGTAGCCTTTGTAAATCATGTAAACATTTTGAATACTCTATTGATTTTAAATTTTCTTCGAACAGGTGATTCACCTAACTGGCATCCTTTTATTTGGGCACAAGATTGCCTTGACCATAAGATTGGTCACCTTTTATTTGGGCACAAGATCACCTTGGCCATAAGATCTGCCAATTTTGAATTCACAACTCTCATATGAACTTTATTAATTTCATAGCTCTCATGTGAATCTACTTATTTGGCCATAAGATCGGCTCGAGCATGAAATCGCTCACTTATTAATTTTGCAACTCTTATACAAATCTATTTATTTGGCCACGAGATTGGCCTGAGCACGAGATCGCTCACTCATCAACTTCGCAACTCTCATACGAATCTGCTTATTTGGCCATGAGATCAGCCCGAGCCTGAGATCGCTCACCCTCTAATTTCATAGCTCTCATGCGAATCTGCTTATCATTTCACAGTTCTCATACTAACTTATTTACTTATTTGGCCATAGGATCGACCTGAGCAGGAGATCACTCTAACTTACAGCTTACTTGCAACCAAGTGTTCGTAGCTCTCACACTATTTTCTTACTATGTATAGATTACAAAGTGTTCAAACAATGCAATATACAAGAGCAACACACAAAAATTGCAAAAGGAAACTTTATTCATTAAAAGACCTCAATGAGGCAGAACTACATCAGAATGCTCTAGATACAGGCTAATCAGAATACAAAGGGAAAAACCTATGACTAAGAAGAGGTGTTAGCTGCAAAGGGCCTCACCCTAGCTGATTAGAGCCCGTGAGCCACCAAGTACTTCAACTTTCTTCTTCCAATGCACCCCTGGTGGTGGCACCACAACTCCTTATTTTCTCCGGCCTCTAGCTCTTGTTCTGATTCGTGAAAGAAGCAAACCAAGAAGCACAAGAAGCTTGGCTTGCTGAACAATTGCCTCACGGTAAAGCTAAGAGGATGTAGTCTGAGATCCATATGAGATCCTTCCATGTTATCGAAGAAGCCAAATCTTCTGAGTTTTCTAAGCAGCAGATCATACACACCCCGGTGGAGGGCCAGAACACTGAAAATAATGGTGGTTCATCCGAAACCTTCATGTTTTGCTCAATGCAGAGGTAGAAAGGATCCCCCCTCCCTTATATAGAGCTAAGTTCGACTCCGTCAAAGGATCCAGATCCATCCCCTCAACCATAATCATTTATTGCCTCGAAAAAGGTTAAGGCTGACTCACCAACAATTGCTGGACATGTGCCATGAGGCGTATGGCCTAGAGCAAATGAAATGATAGTCTTGGAAGAAGACTTTGACTGAATGAAAAATGAAGAGTCTCAACTCCTAACCCGTAAAGCAAGCTGAGAGTTAGGGGGCTTATGTTATTTGTGAAAATTGGTTCGCCTTAGACGGACCCATGAGCGGCTCGAGAGCTGTAAGGGACTAGCTCGAGGAATGCTCAGATCGCTCTATCATCAATTTGCGTTGCGAAGTGACCTCCACAGCTCCAACTCATGCATGGCAAAGCGAGCTTGACCCTGACTTACCCGAGGATGGGCATGTCTCCAGGCTGAGCGATATAGCCAATAAAATATGACTAGTGACGTGGGAGCTCGCTAGGCAGAAGGCCCGTTTGCACTTTGCCCAACAAACACGCTGGGCCTATTTGCTAAAGACAATCTGCAATAGTTGAATAACAAGATTTTGTCTGTCCATTCTGTCTTGTACAATAAATGTTGGTGTAATAAAGTTATTGCATAAGAAATGACCATTGTAACCTCCTCTCCTTTATAAATATGAGGAATGAGCCCTCTACATGGGGGGAGATCATGTTTCATGTAGGCAAAAACTCTGCCAAAATAGAGAGAGAGCTAGAATATGCCAAAGCTATGATAGGAATAAACGCTGCATGCTAAGATCTTTGTAGAAATACTTTCATAACAATACATGACCATGGACGTAGGGTCTAGTTTTATCCAAATTTGGTCGAACCACGTTAAAAATCTCGTGTCACTTTATTGCTTTTCCATTCATCTTTATGTATTTAGCTAATTTGCTGTGTTTAAACCAATTGACGGTCAGAGATCCTGGAAGAATCTTCCCATTGGCTAGAGTTTGGCTTGTTACCAAAATCCAACGTCAACAATAACTAATTTACCAATAGCTTTAAGTTTTAAAAACACTAAGTTTAATCAATTAATTCGCACCATTAACAAATTAACTAATTACACTATTTTTCTAGAAGAATTGATTTACCCCAGTGACAAACCAATGCCTTATTGCTACCCCATAGCTAAACAACCACAAACAATGAAATTACCTATGAAAATCTAGCTAGTATTAAATCACATTGAATAATTAATTAATGAGCCCTATTAACTAATCATCTAAGGCAATTATAAGCAGTAAAATCAAAGAATCAAATTGAGAATAAATTGAAATTAAGAGTAAGTCTCCCAATTAACAAATAAATTGGTGTAGAAATTCTCTTAGATTAAAATGAGGTTTAGTTACACATTAATGTACAAAGAAAATTCAAAAGTAAAAGGTAAGAATAAACCTAGTTGGGGTTGGAGTCTTGCCCTGGTAGAGCTCCTCTCTTTCTCCAATTTAGAGAAAAATATAAAAGAAGAATGTAAAAGTTATTACAATAATGACTTAGCTAGCAATTCATATGTTCACTGCACTATCTCTTAATTGAGCTACTAATTAGGGTTGGAAGTATGATTAATTCGATATGTCTTCCATTATATGAATTGTAGTCTTGTCTCTCAGGAGTTTAATGGCCTTGACCTTGTATAAAAACTTGATTCTTAAATCAAATTATGGGATAAAACTTGAGATAGCTTTCCAGAGCAATCCAACCTATATTAGAATTAAACACTTAAGTCCATAGCCATGAAACTAATTCAAACGGTATAGTTTGATTTCAAGCCCTTTATAAAAGTTGTTAGGATGGCTCTTAACTATCCTATGGGTTTAAGTTTGCACTGAAATGATGGTGGAGCTCAATTTATGATGAAAATACCGAAACTGGTTTTGGGTCGTAGGTCAATATTCTATTCCAACTTGTGTACTTTATTTGACTTCTAAAATGGCTAAATTGAGCTAGGGAATCTCATGACATTTGTAGATCTTTCTTTGAATTTTCCAAAGACATAAGAATCACCTAAAAATTAGGTCTATAACTCAAGATATGCTAAAAAATATGAAATATTCTAAAAAAATGTAAATTTATCGAATAAATTCAATTAAGCATAAAAATTGAGCAAATTACAAAACTGTTATACACCAAAAATGGTCTCATGCGGATGAAGTCCCCGAGAGCCCGAGGGTCAGTCCTCGTATCTCAGCAAATAGCCTTCGGAGGCTCCAGGCACACAACAGCGAGCGCATCAGGCACCAGGTCCTGTCCCGACCGCCTCGCCACACCGTGGTCCGAAGGGCCACGC
>JANHAO010008701.1:0-19035 GCA_026873985.1 Saraca asoca | reverse complement strand
CTTCTATTCTTCTTTATTTCTTTTCTATTCCTTATTACTTTCTCTTTCTCTCAATAAATTTGGATAGTTGAGTTGTAAAGATTTTCGTAATTAATATTAACTTCTCTGTGGGATCGACCCGTATTTGTCAATACTAGCTATAGCTACACTGTGCCCTTGTGGATATTTAAAGATAACATCAGTGCATCTCCCAGAGTAGCCGTGGCATTTGATCAGAGAGTTAGCTGTCTGGAGGTCCATCTCAATGTTGAACATATCTAAGTGGCTACGCGATTTGCTATCCCTATTGTATAGTGGAACCATAGGAACTTTAAGCTTATGTGGGAGAAGTTCTGACTCGATCTCCTTAGAGGGGGGATTATCCCTTAGGGCATCCTTGATTGCTTTGACCTTGAGAGTGTTCTTTTAGTTGTTTCACCCTATACAGCAACTCCTCCATCAGTTGAGCCAACGCTTCTGGGCGTTCGCTAGAAGCCTTGTGACTCTTCATACTCTCTTGGTCACACGAGTGATGATCTGACGTGCACTCCTAGTTGACCTTATTCGAACTTTCAACTTCTTATTGTTGGTTACCATTCTTAGGCATGATGACTTTAGCCCATCTTTGTACATTTTGAGCTTGTGCTTATGCCAACACCTTAAATGCTCCAGCCATCTCTTTTACTGTGCTTTCCAATGCCTCTTGGCATTGGTGCCAAGCTTGCATTTCACTGCCTTTGGGCATGGTAACGGCAGGTTGGTGGTGAACAAAGGAGGGCAAGCCATTAACAGTCTTAGCGATAGAAGAACTCGTTGTATGACCTTCCAAATGCTTACTGATGGCCTGAGATTTTCTGATAGCTTGCCCTCTGGCCATTACAACTGGACAAAGGATGAACCTAGGTGTAGAGGACTAACCAAACTATAGATGAGTCCCTACAGACGGTGCCAAAATGTTAATGGTGGATTTTGGTTCTGCCAGAATCCAACCAATAGGAGAGGTTCTTTCAAAACCCAAGCTGTAATCTAGTTTCAGTCTCAGTTGATAGGTATCGAATGGCTAGGGAAAAAAGGAGAAGAATAAGAAATGCAAATCCTTTTTAACATGGTTTGGCTAACTCCAGATAGAACCAGACCCTACGTCCATGGTAGTGTATAATCTGAAAATATTTTTGCAGAGTTTCAGTATGGTTGGCTCTCCTCCCCTTATATTCATCTCCTTCCTTCTATTTATAGAGAGAAGAAGAGGTTACAATTATAAATTTGTAAGTTGTCAATATGTTACATCATGACGTGTTCATACAAGACAAAGTGTATCTTACAATTTGGGTGCTATTGATTACATTCTGCGGATGAGACCCCTGTCTCCCAGATATACCGTATGCTTGTCTCCTTTTTATGATTTTTTTGGGTGAAAGTTATCCTTGAGCAAACTGGATCCTCTGTTGAGGGGTCGCTATTGTCTTCTTCTAAAATCGAGTTCATTCTCGCTAGGATGAGCTCACGTAAGGAAGGTCACTGACCATGCAAGCCGGGGCTTCACATCTCTAACATCCTAGCAAGTGAAAGCTTTATAGCTATCCAGGTCTTTTATCAGCTCGTTCAAGAGGCTCCGAATCTTACCCATAACACAGAGGAACCAGGAAGAGTTTTACGCTTATCATAACGAAGTCGACCATGGTACTTCAAATTGTCAAGCCCTCAGGGACGTGATTGAGGATCTGATTAAGAGAGGCTGCCTAAGAGAGCATGTGGTGCGACCTACAAGGTATCGGCCTCAGTGTCTCCAGTAAGATCCTGATTAAGAGCAAAGAGCCTCAATTAGGATCATACACTGACAATATATTATATTTCAGAAGCTAGTGTTAAAGCTTCCCTTTGTCTCTATTGAAAGAAATATTATTTCACCGATTGGCTAAGCTTTATAGTGGTCCCTTCATTGCATGTATCTAATTTGCTCTTCGTTATCAAGTGTGCATGACCCTCTGAGCTCACTTATGGCCAACTTTCTTGAGCAACATGTACATTCAAGTTGTCAATTGTGACTTCTGGTCCAGTTAAGGTGTGCAGATGCTCAAAATAAACTCATTGCTGACTATGACCTTTCGTCTAGTTGAGGCATGGAGATGCTCAAAATAAACTCATCGTCAATTATGACCTCTGGTCCAATTGAGGCATGGAGACACTTAAAATAAACTCATTGCCAACTGTGACCTCTAGCCATTGCCAACTATGACCTTTGGTCCAATTAAGGCATGTAGACACTCAAAATAAACTCATTGCTAACTGTAACCTCTAGTCTAGTTAAGGCATAAAGACTCTAAAAATAAACTCATTGCCAACTATGACCTCTGGTCTAGTTGAGGCATGGAGATGCTCAAAATAAACTCATCTCTAGCATAGCCTTGAGTTCGCTGAGGTGCAGAGGTGCTAGAATAAACTCATTTCTTAAGCAACTAGGTTGTTAGGGTGTAGCTCATGAGGCACAGCTCTTATGCGACCTAATGCTCATAGCTCTCATGTGACCTAATGCTTACAACTAGCATGCGACTTACTATTCGTGACTCGCTATAACTCGTTGTTTACAGCTCTTATGTGAAGTCATTCACAAATTTTCATGTGATCTCCCACAGACCACAGTTCTTATGTAACTTGCTAGGGAATTCTCTTTCTGTGCTAGGCAAGGTATTCTAGTTCTCATATCTTTTTGTTAAGTAAAGAATACAGTTGATTAGTCATCTAAATGTTTCATTCAATTGTGATTTGCAGAAGTTTATACTATCATCTATAATAAGTAGAACATTCAACACAATACAACACTCATAAACAAAGTTTATTCATTAAAAGCCTTAACGAGGCAAATTTACACCAAAAGAGTCAGAATACAAGTGAGTAAGCTTACGACTGCTATAACTCAAAAAGAAGGCTAGCTTCTGGAAAATAAACTCTGACCAGCTAGAGGACCAAGGGGGACGCCAGCTCCTTAATCTTTTTCTTGTTGCCCTCCTTGGCTAATGGCTCCTTTCCCGCTCATGCCAACAGCAATTCAAAAGAAGTAGAGGAGTTTGGCTAGTAAGGCCAAACCTCACGGCAACACCATAAGGAAGTAATCCAAGATCTGCATAAGATCTCTTGGCATCCTTAGGGAAGAATTATCCATGAAACTGTCTATGCAGAAGGCCATACACACCTCATCAAATAACCAAACCATTAAAGACATGGGGGGCTTAGTTAAGACTCCCATCAAGTTCTTCTGTGGAGAAGCAGGGAGACCTCTACACTTTAAATAAGCTAACTCTGCTCCCTAAAAAAAATCTAGAGGTTATCTAGCTATTCTTGATTAGAAGTCAGGAGAGGATAAGGTTGCCACACTAATGGCTGAGAACCATGCACTGTAAGAAGTATGGACTCATTCAGAAGAAATGAAAGATTTGAGTTTGAAATAACAACATAGTAGAAACTACAGGTGAAGACCTTGACCAGTAGAATTGCAACTATCAGTCTGCAAAGCAGATTGAGAGTTAGGGGCTGATGTTATGGGTGTTTTCTGATTTAATATAGATTGGGCTAGCCAAGGCCCAGTAACAAGGAAGCCCAGATGAAAGAGGAAGCCCAGTTCTCCTAGAAGGCGAGATCATTGAGTATAAGCTCCAAGTCGCTAGCTATGAGCTTAGAGCAAAGGACTCGAAACTGATCCAGGGGATTAGTCTTAGCTCGCTAAGAGATAAGCTCTAGCTCGTCTGGCCACCAAGTTGCCACTTCTAAGCTTGAGTCAAGTAGGCTCGATCTCGTTAATCAAAGGTCAACAACGATCTCAGACAAGGCTCACAGGATACAGCCCCTTACTCGCTGGAAGCTCACCAAAAGTCAAGATCAAAAGCAAATGCCCTCAAACAATCTACACCTCCTGTATGCAAAGGTAGCGTGTAGTGCCCATCCACAGAAAGCAACCTGCTGAAGCCATTTTGTAGTAGTCTAGGCTGTCTTGTACATTTATTATTTGATGTAACAGAATTGCAACTTGTAAAATTACACTTGTAACCTCCCAGCCTCTATAAAAGAAAAAAGTGAGATCACTGTAAAAAGGGGGAAGAGAAGAGAGAATCTAGGCAATATATACTATAACTCTACTAGATTTTTGCCAAAGTAATAAAACACTACTATGGACATAGGGATCGGTGTTGCCCGATTTTGGCCGAATCACATTAAAAACCCTTCATGTGTTTGACTTTCTTCTTCTTTCCTTGGTTCTTCTCTATTTTCTATGCCACCAAAAGCTCATCTTGTGACCAAAATACTGTTTGAGGTACTCTAAACTATTCCTGTTAACTGGAGTTTGGGTCTTACTAGATTCCACCGTCAACAAAAAGATATATATATGTGTGTATTCATATCATTTCCATAAAGGATTATAAAGTATTCAGAGACTTACTTCCAAGGTAATTCAGGTTATGTATTTCTCAAAACCCAAGGCCACTCTAGGCCAATGCTGGGCTTTCATAGCCATATATCAACAATTTGAATTCATCATGCATATCAATTTCTTGATAGCACATTTCTCTGTTTCATGTAATATCAATATAAGTCACGCTATACACAACCATAAATCAAATAGAGTCCTCCTTGTTACTCTAATCTAGCCTTATCCCTCCAAGCCAGCCCTATCTCACTAACCATATTAGAATGCACAGATCTAGAATCTGGTTCATCATTTATCCACTATAACCCATCATTCATATATTAAACCTCAAGGGCCATCGGATAATTAATTATCACACTTTCATATAAGACATCACATCATTCCATATGGACATATCTCATCATTATTCACAACATTGTGCAACATTCCAAGTGTCATGTACATAAACAAGCTTTATATTATATAATCACTTACAATCATTATAATTCAATCAACAATCACAATATCACAATAGCACATGTTAATTAATATCTCATGTACATTATCAAACTTCAAATCATAATAATATTCATAGCAAATCACATTCCCACAATTACAGTTATTCATCATTATCATCATACCTTTTAGTCTTAAGATTGCTTTAGCTTATTGACTCTTTAATTAGGTAGTCTAACATGCATAATATTAATTATTTCCTTAATGCTAGCTTATGAATTATATTTTTATAATCTTCTATTTATTTTGTTTGAATTGTTTGGGTTCACCATGAGAAGAGCTCAAAGAATTAAGAATGAGGTTAGGAAAAAGAAAACATTGGCTAAATAATGTGAAATTTGCTGAAAGGGTGATTAGAATCATGATTACGATTGCTGAAGAAGAACGAGCGTCATCATGATTAGAATCAGAAAACTCATTTGTGAAAAGCTCGATTCAACTCGAGGATGTATAGATAAAAGAATGAGTCTGCTCGCAAAATTTTGAAAACTTTAGAGAAGTCTAATTTCAAATGTGATTAGAATAATGATTAGGATTGAGAAATAGGGCAAGTATGGTCAATTCAAATCATACAACTCTATTTCAAATTTTAATTCGAATCAGTCAAGAAAAACTACTAGGTCTCTACAAGCATGATCATGGGTTCAATTTAAAATGGTGCAATTTAACTCGCATGAATAGATTTTGCATGCAAATAGCAGAAAATTAGGGGAAGCTCTTTCTAATTCAATATCTCACTATAGAATCTTAACATCCATGTTTTTTAGAGCTTAGACAAGCATAATCTCGGCTATTTCAACCACATATTAAATAGTATTCCAACAAATCCATTCAATCATCAAATCTCATCACATAACCTGAAAAACCCATTTCACTAACTTGTAAAACAAATCAACAAATTTTAAGCAAGAATTAGATTATAATTCATAAGAGTGATAAGTATCGCTCACCTCAGTAGCTGAAAAACCAAAAACTGCAACTATTTTCACAAAAAATTTTATGCTCTTCAAAATAAAAAATAAGAGCATACTAGATTTCCATCCTTCTTTCAAAGATTTCTCTCATTAACTAATTGTATATGATTAAATTATGGTTCCTATATCATGGATAGAGCTATATGTAACATATTTAAGCTTTAAAACATCTAGAAAAACTCAATTAATTCATAAGTTGAATAGTACCATAATAGTGGTAGAAAATTTTAGAAATTCATAACTTGAGTTACACTTAGTGAATATGGGGAAGATGTTAAGCTGTAAAAATCTAAGAAAATAATAAGCAAGAATAAGGGCACACCTGAAGAGAAAAAAAATGAAGGCTATAAAGAGAGAAAGAGGAAACTTAAGGGAGATGATGAGAAGTCAATTTGCATGGGCTTGCTTATGCAGGAGTGGCTAAATGGAAACGAAGCAGCTCACTAGGGAGGGGAATTTTTGAGAAAAATAAGTCAATCTCTTATTATTTACAAGTTGACCACTTCCCTTTTCCTTATTTACTCCATTTGAGCCAAAATTTAATGCACTTATTAATTTTCAAAAATCATGAAATTTTGATACAAATTAGTTGAATTAAGTGCTTTCATAATGGCCATAATTTTGCTCTCAATCATTATCTGTAACCCTTGTTTCTATTTTTTTCAAAGTTTTTTAGAAATAGAATTTTAAAACTATCGATTGTCATTTCTTAAACATTCATGATCAAATGTTTAATTTATCCAAAGGATTCCCAAAAGCCATATGGCTAACTCTTATTACCTCTAGGCTTCTCTTAGCTCCAGATTCATAAATTTCTAATTTCTCACAAATTCACTTTTTTGGATTTTCTAAAAAGCCATTTTATTGCTAAATAAGGTTTTTGAAAATTTTGGGATGCCATAATTCTTCCCCTTAAAAGAATTCACCCTTGAATTTTGAATTGTGATGATAACTTAGCTAGAATGATTCAAATTTTATAAATTGTGATTTATATTAAATGATTATAATAGTTAATTCTTACCAAATAATGGGGGATATTTTTTGCTTATATCTGTTTCCAATTCCTAAGCAACTTCTCATTTATCATGTCATTTCTATACTACTTTCATCCTAGGGACTTTCTTTGACCTTAGCTTTCAGACTTGTCAGTCTAGAATAGCTACTGGTTGTTCTTTATAGGTCAGCTTGGTATTTGATTGGATCGATTCTTCCTTGATAACATGAGACTTGCCTGGAATATATTTTCTTAGCATAGATATGTGAAATATAGGATGAATCCCTCGCATTTCAACTGGCAATTCCAATTGGTAAGCTGTAGTTCCTTTGCGTTTGCTAATTTCAAAGGGTCCAATGTATCTTAGCACTAATTTTCCCTTTTTGCCAAAATACAAGACTTCTTTCATAGGAGACACTTTAAGAAATAATCAATCATTAACATTAAATTATAATTCATGTCTTCTATTATTCAAATACACTTTTTGTCAATCTTGAGCTATCTTCATTCTATCATAAATCAATTGTACTTTTTCCACTACATTTGCCACAAGATCTGATCCTAACAATTTTGATTCCCTAGGCTTAAACCAGCCTATCAGAGATCTACACCTCCACCCATATAACACTTTAAAAGGTGCCATTTGAATGTTAGCTTAGTAACTATTATTGTAAGCAAATTTAATAAAATGGTAAATATTTTTCCTAGCTCCCTTCGAATTCCAACACACATACTCATAACATATCCTCTAGAGTCTGAATTTTTTGTTTCATTTGACCATCTATTTGCATATGAAATGCTCTGCTAAACTATAATTGAGTACCCAATGATTTTTGAAATGATTACCAAAAGTAAGAAGTGAATTGGGTGCCACGATCTGAAATAATTGTCAAAGGCACCCCATGAAAAGGAACTATCTAGTCAAGTTATAGTTCTGCATATTGAATAGCCAAGTAGGTCATCTTAACTGGTAGGAAATGAGCTGATTTGGTGAAGCAACCAATGATAACCCAAATTGAGTCATAACTTTTTGATGACCCTGGCAACCCAACTATGGAATCCATCGTTATGCTCTCCCATTTCTATTCCAGTATTTTGATAGATTGATGTAATCCTGATGGATGTTAATGTTCAGCTTTCACCTATTGGCATGTGAGATATGTCATTACATATTCAAGCACATCTCATTCTATACCTTCCTACCAAAACACATTCTTCAGATCATGATACATTTTAGACACTCCTTGGTATATTGTATATGATGAATTATGCGCTTGACATAACAAATCATCATGAACATTTAGGGGAACCCACAATCATCCTTCATTCTTAATTACTCCTATTTCTTCAACTATAAATGTTAAGTTTAGTTTCATTTCCGCCTTTTCTCTAAGAATCATATATTACGGATCTTGTCTTTGAGCATCTTTAATATGATTAGCTATTACTAATTATACTATCATATGGGCAAGAATTATAGTTTGATTCGGAACTTCTAATCACACTCTAATATTTTCAAATTCAAGGTAAAAACATAGCAATATTTCTTCTTTAAAAGGAAGAGAGCTAAATTTGTCGACTTGGGACTAAATCCATCAACAACTACATTTGCTTTGCCCGGATGATATTGTATTGAACAATCATAATCCTTAACTAGCTCCTTCTATTATTGTCTAAGATTAAGATCTTTTTATTCAAAGATATACTTCAAACTTTTATGATCTGTGTAAATCTCACACATTTCTCCATATAGGTAATGCCTCCATATTTTCAATGCAAAAACTACTAAGGCCATCTCTAGATCATGAGTAGGATAGTTTTGTTCATGTTTCTTTCATTGTCGTGATGCATATACAATTACTTTTCCATTTTGCATTAATACACACCCAAGCCCAATGCTTGAAGCATCGTAATATAGCACGTAACCACCTGATCCAGATGGTAAAGCTAATATGGGGTTGTCATCAGGCATTTCTTTAACCTTTGAAAGCTTTCTTCATAGGTAGGAGTTCATTCAAGCCACACTCCTTTTTAAGTAAGTTTGGTTAATAGTGAGGTAGTCTTAGAAAAATCTTTGACAAACTTTTGATAGTACCTAGCTAATCCTAAAAAACTGCAAATCTTAGTGACTGTTATAGGCCTAAGGCAATTTTCTATAGTTTCTATCTTTCGAGGATCAACTCGTACTCCTTCTTGTGACACAATATGCCCAAGAAACTTGATGTTGGCCATCCAAAATCCACATTTGGAGAATATTGTATGAAGCTCATGTTCTTGTAGTGTTTCTAACACTATTCATAGGTGTTGAGCATGCTCTTCTTCACTCTTAGAGTAGACTATGATATCATTAATGAATACAATCACAAATTTATCTAGAAATGATTTAAACACTTGGTTCATCAAGTCCATAAAAGCATCTGGGGCATTCATCAGTATGAATGACATTACAAGGAATTCGTAATGTCCATATCATGTACAAAAGGTAGTTTTAAACATATATTATTCATGAATTTTTAGCTGGTGATATCTTGACCTCAAGTCTATCTTTGACAAATATTTTGCCCCTTATAATTAATCAAACATCATCGATAATCTATGCACAATCTTAGTGAACCATCCTTCTTCTTCACAAATAATATAGGTGCTCCCCATGGTAAAACACTCAGATGAATAAAACCTTTATCAAGCAATTCTTGTAACTAGGTTTTCAATTCTTGCAATTCCATTGGCACCATTTAATATGGAGGAATGGAAATAGGCTCCATGCCATGCATTAAATTAATAGTAAATTTAATTTCCTGATTTGGTGGTAATCTGGGTAATTCATTAGGAAGCACATCAAGAAACTCTTATATAACTAGGACTTCATTTGGATTTGGAATTGTTTGATCTAGGTCTCGTACCATAGCTAAATAAGTTGTGCATCCTTTGTTCAAAGATTTTTAAGCTTGCACATTAGAGATAAGCCCAACTATCTTAGCTATCCTTTTTCCTTGAAAAGTTATAGGAGGGGTGATAAATGAGTAAAATGTCCATAAATATGTTGATTATCATCTCTTGATTGGTTATTAATTTGTGATTTTTGCTATGTTTTTGTCTTAGTTTAGTTAGTTTGTTCTTGGTACTACTATAGTCTACATTTGTCTTTTCAGGTTAGCGAAAGAGGCTTTAAAAGGAGAATGAAAGTTAAGTTTTGGGGCATACTTGGATCAAGAAGAAGCTAAGGAAGAAGATATGAAGAATTCAAGTCAATTGCACAAAAGAGTAGAAAGAGACCATGAAGCCAACACCGAACACAGCCTGGCCATGTCCTAAAGCACAACCGTGTTCTGTGCAAAGTCAGCGGCCTTCTAGAAGCCTTTCAGCCCGAAACATAGGCAGCCCGTGTCCTGGAACATAGTTGTGTTCTAGGTCCAAAAATTGCTATATAAGGACGTCCTGCAAGGAACCTAAAATAAGAGGAGGAAGATCATTGTAAAGAGAGGCTAAAGCTAGTATATTGAAACTCTATAGAAATTCCTTCAGATCAATACATTATTATGGAGATATGTACCGATTCTGCATGATTTTGGCTGAACCATGTTAAAAATATTGTGCATTCTTACTACTTTTCCTCTATTCTTCTCCTTCATTCCTCATCTTCATCAACCAGAAACAGTTTGAGTCCCAGAAAAATCTCTCAAGTTGGCTGGATTTTGATAGAATTGAAATCTACTATCAACATTTTGGTGCCATCTGTGGGGACTCATCTAAGTTCTAGATGATTTTCTATATTCTATTTCATTCTCTATTTAGTTGTAATGGCTAGGGGAAAAGCCATCAAAAAGTTAGATGATGTCAATAACTAACTCAAGGGTTATACAGTAAGTTCTTCCACCACCAGGGCCACCAATGGTTTGCTCCCCTTGGCTCGCTGCCAACCTACCGTTACTATCCCTGAAACTGACGAAATGCAAACATGGCACCAACGCTAGGAAACGCTAGAAGGTTTAGTGAGAAAAATGGCTGAGGTATTGCAGATGGTGGCACAAGCATAAGCCAGGGTTTGCAAAGGCATACCGAGGTTACTATACCCGAGAACATTCATCAGTAGTAGTGAGTTGCAAGTTCAAACAAAGCTAATCAAGAGCACACTTCAGTCCACCGCTCATGCAATTAAGAAGATAGGAAGAGCCATCAAGCCTCTAGCCGGTGATTTGAAGCATTGACTTCATTGGTAGAAGAGTTGCTTCAAAGGGTGAAGCAGTTAGAGGCACACCCTCGAGCTTGAGACGATTAAAGTCACCCAAAAGATCAAACCCCCTTTTCCAAGGAAATTGAGATGGAGCCTCTCCCTTATAAGCTCAAAATCCCTTCTATTCCACTGTACAATAGGGACAGCGATCCGTGCAACCACTTGGATATGTTTAACATCCAAATGGATTTTTGAACAAGTAACCCTCTAATTAAATGTTGTATCTTCTTGGCCACATTGGGAGCTACACCTCGAACATGGTTTAGGAGCCTCCCAGCCCGTAGCATTAGCAACTGGGAAGAATGTCAGGAAAAGTTCCTCAATCAATATAGGGTGTTGAAGAGGTAGCTTGCACCCCCTGTCATCTTGCTATAATCTTTCAACACAAGCATAAGTCATTGAAAGATTATATCACCTGATTCAAGCATGAGATCGACAACGTCGAAAGCCCATTCGACAAGGGCATCTTGACAGCAATCTCGGCAGGACTTCGTAAGGATGGTAAACTGTACAAAAGTATATACAAATCCCCAATCATGGACCTGGGCAAATTTTATGATCAAGCTACCAAATAAATCAGATGGGAAGAGTTAGTTTAGAGAATCAGAGGAACAAGGCAAGTGGCTCTCAACAAAATAAGATGAGGAATAATGAGGGTTAGAAGACTAACCCCACTAGCCAGCTTCTGAAGAAAGCAAGAGTCAAGTGACCTCAGCATCTAAGTCACCATAATCATTATAGCATCCTATCGGACACCCCAGATAGGATATTTGCGACAGAAAAGGATAGGGAAGACTTCGAGACTTCCACTCCTTTAAGAACTCCTCATGGAAATAGAAACACGAACAAGTTTTGTGCTTACTATAATGAAGACAGGAATAACACTTCGGATTACTGAGCCCTCGGAGATATGATCGAAGATTTGATCAAGAGGGGCCGTCTAAGAGAATACATACTACAGCCCGCAGGACAGCAGCTCTCTCAAACTCAACAGGGTCCCAAGCAAGAACAATCCACTGTAGTCAGAACCATATTTTAGCTCTGTAATAAAGCATGTAAAAGTAGCCCAAATTTTGATGTATATAGTCTAAATGAATTCTCAACAAATGTTAATTCAGAAGTTTGCCCTCGAGATACAAGCTTCCCTCATTTCAATTTACAACTATATCCTTTTGAGTTTCAATTCAAATTTCTATCCATTAGAATAACCTACTTTATGGCACCATCCTAATGCGATCAAGCGTGCATATGACTAACTTTCTTAGGCATCATATGCACGCTACCTTATTATACATATGACCAACTTTCTTAGGCACCATGTATATACGATCTCATCATGCATATGACTAACTTTCTTAGGCACCGTATGCATGGTGCTTCATCTAGCACATGACCAACTTTCTTAGGCACCATGTCCAAACGACTTCGTTGTGCATATAACCAACTTTCTTAGGCACCATATGCACATAACTTCATCGTGCATGTGACCAACTTTCTTAGGCACCACATACCTATGATTTCCTATCCAGCATGTACATGACCAACTTTCTTAAGCACCATGTGCATGTGATCTCACCGTGTGTATGACCAACTTTCTCAGGCACCATACATATGCGATCTCATACTTGACAGGCACATGACTAACTTTCTTAGGCACCATGTGCGCCTGACTTCATGAATCATGTATATGACCAACTTTCTTAGGCACCATATAAATGCCACCTTGAGCACACATGCAACTAACTTTCTTAGGCATTGCATGTGCGTAACCTATTATTTATCATGCATACGACTAACTTTCTCAAGCAACGTAGGTATGCAATCAAGTGCTCACAGCTCTCATGCAACCTAATGCTTGCAGCTCTCATACAGCTTGCAGCTCTCATACAGCCTTCAGCTCGTGCACATGATCAACTTTCTTAGGTACTATGTGTACACAACCTTTTACTACTCGTGCATATGACTAACTTCCTTAGGCACCATATGCACGCCACCTCACCCACATGGTCAACTTGCTCAAGTACCATATGTTCGCAACCTAATAATTTGCAGCTTTCATACAACCAAATGTTCACAGCTCGCATATGACTTCTCAATTAGGTGCAGCTCTCATGTGACCTACCTATATATTACTTGCAACTAGGTCACCTCGATGCTCAGCTCATTGTTTATCGAGAATAATTGTCGATTAGCTACTTAAATATTTCATTGTGATTTGCAGAAATTCATACTATCATCTGTGATGTGCAAAACATTCAAACACAGTGCAACATATAAGAATCACAAAGATTTCATTCATTAAAAGCCTCAACAAGGTAAATTTACATTGAGAAAATTCAAAATACAAAATGAAACAAAGGAAGCCTATGGCTAATACATTTTGAAAAAGAAGACTGGCTTCATGGAAACAAGCACCAGCAAGCACCAATAGGAGGATTGGTCAACACGCAAGCTCCTCAACAGCTAATCATTCCTTTCCTGACTCATCCATTGCACTAGGACTGAGAAGCCAGTGGATATGGTTGGAAAGGTGAAGCCTCACAACATTACCAGGAGAAAATAATCCAAGGTCCGCACAAGACCTTCCAATAGCCAACAAGAGAAGCTATTCATGGGAGTCACGTACAACAGGCCATTCACGCCTTGTAACCTTTTGCAGCAGACCATACATGCCTTGTCAAAAAAGCTCTCTATTAAAAGCATGGGGGGCTTGTCTGAGAAACCCATCAGTTCACTGAATAAAGAAAGAGGAACCCCTCCCCATGCTTTATGTAAACCGACCAGATCTTATCGAAGAGTCCAAAAGAACTCCTAACCACTTTCAATAAAGACTCTTGAAGAAAACAAGGCAAAATCATCCGTAGCAATGAGACACATATAGCATGAGGTATAGCCTGGGTTAGATGAAACGAAAGGCTGATTAAAGACTTTAACTGCATGATAATCTGTAAAGAAGGCCCTCTGTTAGTAAAACTATTTAACTCTCAGCCCATGAAGCGAGTTGAGAGTTGAGGGACTTAATGTTATGAGTAATATTTGGTTTTGTGAAATAGACTGGCAAAGAATCGGCAGTAGACCAAGTCCAAATGAGAAAAGAGCCAAGCTCACTAGACTACTATCCACACAGACATAGAACAAGCCAGGAGTCCCAACTCGCTAAAGGATAAAACCCGACTCGTATAGCTAGCATCTCACTATAAGTGAACTCGTATTGCCAAAGGTAGGCTCACAAAAATCATCTTCACTGATCGAAGGCCAGTAGCGATTGACAGTCCCAGCTCATGAATATGGCACCTTGCTCAGCTAAACCTCAAAGGAGCAATCCTCTCAGACTTAGTGCATGGAACCAACCTGCAAGAAGCAGCACTAAGGGCCCCACCCACAAGAAGCAAACTTTAGAAATCAGCCACTAGGCAGAAGACATTTTACAGTAGTCTAGACTGTCTTATACATTTATTTTGATATAATAGAAATACAAACTAAGTAATTACTATTGTAACCTCCTCAGGCTCCATAAATAGGAGGAAGGAGATCATTGTAAAAAAAGGCTGAAGCTAGTATACTGAAATCTATAGAAATTCCTTCATATCAATACATTACCATGGACATAGGGACTGGTGTTGTTCGATTTTGGCCAAACAACATTAAAAATGCTATGCATTCTTGCTGCTTTTCCTTTGTTCTTCTCCTTCATTCCCCATCTTCATCAACTGGAAATAGTTTGAGTCTTGAAAGAACCTCTCAAGTTGGCTGAATTTTGAAAGAATCAAAATCTACTATCAACACAAACCTAATTCTGTTTTGCACTCAAATAGTTCATCACTTTCTTTTATATTGTTTTTAGTGAATAAGGGGTCCCTATTATTGGGCCCCTAGGCTTAAATTTTGGTTTTGTCCATATTCATGGGCCTAGGCCCTAATTTATGAATGGGCTTAAAATTATTTGGATTTATGTTTAGGTTTAGACTCATAACCCATTTTATCCTATGGGCAATTGGCCCTTGGTTGGCTTACTTGGCCCATGAGCAGATCTAGTTGTTAAAATCTTTCTCTCTACCCCCATTACCACCATATAAGGATAAGTTTATCTAATTTAAACTTTTAATATTATATAGGAAAAATGCAAAAATACATCCTTTAACTTTGAGGTCGTCAGATTTTTCCTCCTCCAACATTGAAAATTTGGGGATCAAACCCTTAAATTACAAAAAATTTTGCATTAACACACATCACTTACTTAATTAACATTTTATTAAATTACATAATTTTTTAATAAAATTTTTAAGTAAGAATCACAATATTATTGTATGTGGGTTTATCATATTATTTTTCACATATAATTTTGCAAGTCTTGTTTTAAATATTGAATTAAAATTTTATATAACAAAATTAGCAAGACATTTCAAATTAAATTAAACAAATGTAAATTCTGGGTTGAATGAAGAGACAAAAAATACACTTTGACCAAATATAACTATTTATTTTAAAATTTGTAAATAAGAGTAGCCTGTAAGTAATCGACTGCTACATACAAAATTCTAGTAATTATCAACAACCATCAATTATTGTTTCTTTACTCGATTCCATACTGGTGTCAAGATTGTGAGAAAGTACAAAATTGTTGAAATTTTGTCCCATATTCTATTTTTGTAAAATAGGATAATTATTTATTTTTATCTTTATCTTATTCAAGTTTAAATTTTAATTAAATAAGGACTCTACAACATATATCCTATTATTTAATATTGGAAGTAAGTTAGATGTATCCTTTGGTAAAGATTTTGGCTTATTGATACTTGTGTTATGCAATGTTTGTTTTAAAGGGAGGTAGAGAGTTTGTTTTTATAAACTCCTATGATGTTTTTATAAACTCCTATGAGGATACTTGAGATCTCATAATTAGCTCTTATTCTTTTAGTGATTATTAAAAGTGAAAAGCATATATACTTTAAGGTATTTTTTGATATATTTAGGATTTATATTTGAGAATTATACCATATATTGTATGATCTCACTTATTTTCATAATAGATTTTTTGTTTTTTGTCTTCGTTCAATAGAATAGGCTAAAAGCCAAATCATGTTAAATACCCATGTCTTATCATAATTTAGTGCTTCTTTGATCTTAAATCACGTAAACATACTATCGCATTGTCGAAATTTTCTAACAAAAATAAATGGGAAAATGGATTTAAAATGATGAAAAATGGTTATGATTTGGTCATGCCATATGAAAAAAACAAATATATATTGCAAATGCAACTCTGTCACAATCATTGTTCAAAACACTGCATTCGTTTGTCATAACTTTCCTCAGATATTTTTTCATTTTTTATTTCTTAACGTTATTATCAATTTCTTGTAGAAATCATTTCAAGGTGTACTTGAAAGGTGTAAATGTGGAAGGTCAGGTTCTTGACATTCCGATGCTTAAAGTTGGAAAAGGGATGGAGACAATGATAGACAGTGGCTCGAGCTTAGCTCGTTTCCCACCCGACATTTATAATCAGCTACTTGTTGCCGTATGTAAAAAACTAAATGCATAATCCCTATGTTGAACTACTTTGCAAGCAACAACTGCCAGGCCAAAAGTAAGATCTTGTGCCCAATGGTTTCTTTTTTACCTCTTTTTAATCATTATTTGGTGATGCTTACATTACAGACATTATGTTTTGAAAAAAAAATTATTTGGTTTACAAGAATTTTGTAACTTTTGGTGAAAATTTTTATATTTTCATTAATTTTTATAACAAAATGTTAAAATTTTTGAATGAATTTCATGTGTAGAAAATATACAAAGTTTTTAAATTCATAAAATAAAGTTTCATTTCTAAATATTTTTAAAATTATATTATTAGTTTATAATTTTTTTCCAAAAATTAAGAAAATCATAGAAAATTTTAATAAAATTTAGAAGTATGCATATTCATATATAGTTGCATCCATACTCAATTGTGAATGCAAGCATTTCATTCTAGTTTTCTTTTGTTGACTTGTCTGATTTTAACTGAAATAACTTTTCATTGATATGATAGATTATTGTTCTCTTAAAAATAACCTTAAAATAGTTCACTTTTTGAGAGTAAGAAACTATTATTTTATATATTTGTTTTAATAAACTTATATGCTTATCTAATTTACTTTTTCCTATATCATTTTATTTCTTGCAGAGTTGACGACGAATTTCCAACTATTACATTTCATTTTGAGAACTCTCTTCCTCTAGCAGCATACGGTTGATATCGTAAGTAGAAACGAATGTGCGTTTGTGTGTTTGTGTGTCTATATACCATGCATCATGCATCAGTAAAATATTTTTGTCTTATAAATATTTTTCTGAGTTTTTTTTCTTGAACTTGTTGTCATAGTAAAACTTTCATTAGTATTATTTTCCAAAACAATTGATAAATTGTATTGATTTGTATTTAAAATACAATAAAATTATAGAAATATTTTCTTCTCTCAAAACACACCTCTATTTCTTTATGTTATATAATAACGAATATTCATTTTAAATTTTAACTAAATGGATGAGATACTTATGCACTTTTTATTGTAACCAAAAAAAAAATTGTGCTATGTCATTGAAAGTTTCAAAGTATGTACTTTTAATTAAAAATAAAAAAATAATATCTTTATACTACAACATTTCTGGCCTTTGACAAAGGCCAAAAACCGTTGCCTAAAGTCTGAAAATTGTTGCCTAAAAGAATAGGCAACGATTTTTGGTCGTTCTCTCCAGTGTTACCTATTCTTTTAGGCAACAGTTTTTTTAGGATTTTTCGCAACAGACAATAAAACTGTTGCCTATTCTTCAATTATAGGCAATGGTTTTTATTTTATGTTTTAGCAACGATTTTTGAAATCTCGCACATCACTTATTAACCATTGTCAAAGGGAATAGGCAATGCTTTAATTCAATATAGACAATGGTTTTCTCAGAAATAAACAACACCTTGGTACATAATAGGCAACGATTTTTGACATATATAGGAAACACTTCTAACCGTTGTTGGGTCAAATAGGCAATAGTTTTCCATAAATGAACAACACCTAAATGCACCATAGGCAACGATTTTTACTACGCGAATTGATTACATAATCGATTTACGCATGAATTTTCATACGTGAATCGATTCAGGAATCAATTCATGACAATTACGTTTATGGAAATTTTTGATCAAAAGTTAGGGATTTCATATGAATCGATTGCTTAATGGATTCGCAAAAGGCAATGGTTTTGCTAACGAATCGATTACCTAATCAATTTGTAGATGAGTTGTTGATAATCATATGAGAATCGATTTGTGAATTGATTCGAGAAGATTTAGTTTATGAAACATTTTTAATCGAATGTTTGGAATTTGGGTCGAATCAATTTCCTAATCTATTCAAGAACAATATTCATATGTAAATCAATTTGATAATCGATTCATAAAGGGCTGAATAGTTATTGTAACATGCACAATGAACACATCACATCATTCTATGAAAAAAAGTACTTTCAATCACTCCAATAGTCAATACATCAATTTATTTACCCAAATTTGAAGAAATAAATCCAAAACAACAAAGTATATGTAAAAAGCATTAATTGTAAGTTCAACATCTGAATTCAAATTTAAATTCAAATCATAATCACTGAAGATTGTCATCATCACCAGCAGCACCACATCCAACATGTTATCACCATTTTGATTTGCTCCTTCACTACCAACATTGTGCTGCATATTGTCTTAGTAAAATATATAAAATATGTAAGTAGTAAATAATTATTTAATTATTCCTATACAATTTGCAAATAGAAGGATTAAAAATACAACTAGCCACTTCAATTTTATAATGTCTACTGCAGTAAGATACCTCTATATGTGAATAAGTGAATTGAAACTAATAATACCTCCTCATTGGTTGGGACATGTGTTGATGCAGACGATTGC
>JANHAO010008700.1:0-19035 GCA_026873985.1 Saraca asoca | reverse complement strand
ACCTTGGGCCTCACGGTTTTAAAAGGCCTCTGCTAAGGTGAGGACATTCCTCCCTTATAAGGACCTTTCCCCATCCAGACATAGCTGATGTGGGATGCTAGCCACTGTGGGATGCTGGGACGTAACTCCTTACAAGAATGTATGATATTTAATGTGGTTCGATCAAATTCGATCGGCACCAAACCCTAAGTCTATGGCAGAGCTTTTATTAATATTTGAAAAGAGATTTTTTACAGAGTGTTTGGCATACAAATTATCCGCCCTCTCCTCCCTCTCCCCTTCTAACAGTGCATCCCTATTTATAAAGGAAAAGATAGTTACATACATTAATTGTAAGCTACAATTGTGTTACATCAAAAAATAAATGGAAAAGACAATAAAAATCTACAAATCGACTGGATTAGGTTGCTTTCTACAGGGTGGACTCCTCTTGTCGGCTGTAGACTAGTATTTGCATGTATCTGTCTTGTGGTCTTGCATTATCGAGTGAGATGTCCGTTCTCATGAGCTGAGTTTCTTAGCTCGGGGGCGCTGCGACAGGTCACTTAGCGAGCTTGTTACTGTTATTGTAGCACAACGAGCTCGAGCAGGATGGTCGATTGCTTAGCGAGCCGGCCTCATGACGATCTTGTTGTGTCATCTTCTAGCGATGAGCGAGATGGATCTCGCTAGGCATCCTTAATGGGATGGGTAACTTAGCCTTTGCCAGGCTTGTGCTTGTCTCATCCTTCAAAACTGATTTTCATGTATAACAAATATTAATGAAAGAAGATGACATTCAAAGCTCTACACAACTTATCTTATTTTCTCTACTATATAGCTTATCTCCAAAATTAGCCTTTAGTAACATCATAGAACAATTCCATAAGGTTGTCATATGCTCATGTTGTTTTACTCTTTAACTTGGTAGAACAATTCCGTGAGGTCACCCTACACACCCTGTGGTGCCTTACTTTATTTGGTGGAACAATTCCATGAGGTTGCCCTATCCCATAGAGCCTTATTCTTCAAACTGGTAGAACAATTCCAATAGATTGCTCTACTTTTGTGGTGTTTTGCTCTTCAACTTAGTAGAACAATTCCACGAGATTGCCTTATGCTTATGGCATCTCATTCTCCAACTTGGTAAAACAAAACCACATCATTTTGAACTTTCTAGTTTGTGTTTCTTTTTACTTTTCTTAAAAGTACATTAACATAAGGAAAGTAACAAACCTAACCTCCCATTACATTGAAAGAAAAGGAAAAGGAAGCCATAATCGACATTACAATGAATACCAAGGCCTAACACACCTGGCTATCAGCAAACTTGCTATCCCCGTTCAACAATTAAAATAAACTTAGCACAGTCACCATAAAACTACAAACACACAAGTGGCCTTTGGAATCAATGCACCATAAGCACATATAGCAAAGTTATCACACGATAAAAGACATATGAGATAACGTACCATTGGACCCCAAAGAAAACTCACCATACCAAAGAAAAACCATAAGTATACAAGCACTTAGTAAATATGACTAATCAAAATATCCAGGCCAAACCCCCAATAGTCACCAAAAATTCAAACACAGTGCTTACAAAATAAAAGTGCAAAAAAGATTACACATTTTTCAATAAACCATGTTAGGATGGGGCTTTTAAGCATCTTTACCACCATTTTGGGCAAGAATCTCACCAGAAGGATCCATATTGTGAACAATTACCTCCACAATAAAGTCTTCGGGATTCGGAGATGTTGCGTAATTATCAACCTTGCTAACATTGACGTCCTACTCATCCCTAACCTCCGAAATGGCCTCACCCTTACCTTATCCGTTGCCATTGTTACCAACATTCTCCACCTCAACCAACAGGGTGCCAACACCCCAAAAAAGATTGGGATAAGCATTCTCATCATCCACCCCTCATAGGGATCCATGCTAATATCAAAAAGATAATCACAAAATTTATTTAGCTTTGATAAGTCTAGCCAGATCCTTAGATTATCCCTCTTGTTTTGATAGATGGCATTGTTCCAAGAACCATGATAGTTCCTTAGCTCATCATCTTCCAAAGCTTGAACTTGACCCTTCAAAATGTTGAGTTAAGCGGTGTCCAACTTTGCCTTGTCTTCAATAGGGGCATGTTTCCCCCTTGTGGCTATCTAAATGTTGTTCGCTTTTATCAATGCCTTAGAAGAACTTTGAATTTAGGCTTCCATAGTGCAAAGTTTCTCCTTTAACTTAGTCAACTTGCCATTTGAGCAGACAAGTTCTAGATAGTGATACCCCTTTCCTTCATAGGTTAGGTAGTAGCCTTCTTATTCTTCTAAATAATAGATTATTTGGACTTTAAAACAAGGTCCATCTTTTGCTTTTCCACCCTGAAGTTAGAGAGCTCAGCCAAGGCTAACTTTGTAACCCTCTTTACTTCATTAAGAGTCTCATGAGCACTTTAAACATGTCATCTAGGACCAGGTTGCTAGGAAGGAATAAGCTAGACTTACGACGGAGGAGTCTACAAACAAGAAAAAGGGTGGATGAACTATCAAGATTCATAACATGCCTCGCTTGAGTTTCGGTTTGGCTCTTCTTAAATGTATGAGCCTCATCGCCTTCACCCTGGTAGCAATCCTTCTTCTTATAACTCCATTTATCACCCTTGTCTTAGTGATCCTTCGTTTAGCACTCACCTACGGAGTGATCCTAGTCATTTCAATCTTTCTCTTGGTGTTATCTCTTGTGGCATTCCCTTTCCTTCCATGGCTGATGCATCACAAAAGGGATTGCCATGAAACACCCCATTGAGTTATGATTATGACAAGGGATTCTTATCAAGCGATATGTACTCATATCATGCAAATAAGCTATTATAAAAAGAAAGTTAGCGTTTAGCAAGATGAAGATATAAGTAAAGTAAAGACAAAACAATAATAAAGACCTATGAGGACTTTGGTGTCATTATCGAAACTTTTTGCAAATAGAGCCTCACGGATCACCTCTATGGTCATCCTTGTGGCACTTGGAGCATGGCTTTCAACACTTATGAATGAGGGATTCTGGTGAAGGCGACCCCATTTAATGTGAAAGCGGTACCTCCTACGCTCATTGTATCAACACAGTAGAAATTGGGGAGTTGTGGTCACTTCAACCTAAAAGAATCTATCCCTCAAACCCTTAGGAGTTGAAGCTAGGCCTATCACAGTTTTTTGTCACGATACTAGCTAAGTAGGCTCCTTGCTTGAAAATGAATATAGCTACCATGGAATTCCATATGTAGAAGTGATAAAAAGCCTCCAAGTCATGGGAAGAATCAACATGCCTAAAGATCACTTAGAAGCATTTAATGTTAACCTAAGCATTATACGACAACTCGAGAGGTGTCATCTCGATCGCCAAAATTAGCTCCTGTTGAAATTTTGAAATAGGGGAACCATATGAAACTTGAGCATTATGGCCATATAATGCATGAAGAAATGTCTAGTATCAAAACTGTATGCCCTCTCATCCACATAAGGGCTAATGAACCGAACAGCCTTTCATACCGACTTCCCATGTAGGTATGATGCTCCAAGTTGGCTAATACAACTTGATCAAAGAAAGATGGGTTTAGGGCATATTCTAATAAGCAACATTAACACATCCTAACCCTACACTTTCGTTGATAGGATCTACAACCCCATTCATAATCATCATCTCTTTGGGACCTTTGAACTAGTGAAAGCTTGGGAAGGCAAACAATATAGCCATACGCATTTCTAAAAATTGGGATGCCTACCCCTCATAACTCTATAAGACCTGGAGACCTTAACATTTTCATCAGTAAAGACAACCACAAGATTTCGCCCACCACCAAGAGCCCTACCGGGAAGCTTGGATGTCTCACCTAAAGGACCCATATGATTACCCACAGTGGGGCAAGAAGTGTCAATTACCTCACACATAGAAGAAAAAGAAGTCCACGAAGACACTCCTGGTGTTTAGGATGAAGAAGGCAACTGGATAGTGACAAAAAAAAAAAACACCAAGCAAAAATTGACACCTCGAGGTCCTTAAAATCCTCAAAATCCAATGAAGCCACTATTGGCAAAATAGACAAAGTATCGAAGAAAGGATCGACGTGTAATGGAGAAGACATGACATCAAAAAAGAAGAGCAAAGGGAAATTGAGAGCATACATGAGAAATCAGGGACATAGTTAAGGGTCGAACAATAAGGAAGAGGGAAGATTTGGAAGGTAAAATTTAAACCCGTCATAAGCAACAACAAACCTAGAAAACCTGAAAGCATACAATGTAACCCAACAAAGCAAAAAAAGGATACTAAAAACTTAACAAAACATAAACCAAATAATCAAAAATTGGAAATGTTGTTGCTTGTAGTCATCGAAAAACTAGAAGATGAATAAAAGCATTAGAGGAACCATAACAGAAATTCCAACAAAAGCAGAAGGCACGAGAAGTAGCAGAGGTGCTAGAGAGTTTTGAATGAGAAGTGAGGAGAGAATAAGGGAAGAAAGCATTTATACTTACAGAATCCAATAGCTAGCTAGGATCATCCCAGAGCCAAAAAACAATTCAATGGTTAAGATTAACAAACACAAAAAGCTTGTAATGATGATGTCTGTGAAAACATGTGTCAAAATTATGTCCACAACCGTTAGACACACAAAATCCAATGTAACTATCAGATGCATCAATACAAGGAGAGGCAAAACATTTCCACCAAGGTAGCGAGCTCAATCTGTGATCACCCCTTTCCGAAAGCCCTATGAATGAAGGGGGGCAAATGATAAAGCCAAAATTTCACCGGTCCCTTTGACACAACAGATGGCGATTACCCTATTAGTCCAAGGTGATTATTCAAATTAGGGGCCACACAACCCTAAAACTCCCCCTTCTAGACTGGCATCATGCACACGACCACCCCCACACATGGTCCATGGATCGCTCAATAAGTACCTAGCACATAGTAGTATACGACCACACCCCTAAACACTAGTCCTTTTGGATGTGCATGTAGGATGGTTCCTCTTCATCACGTCAGCAATCCATACTGATCCCCAGCGATGCAATCTTATCCATCCACTGAACCTTTTTGCCCCTAGTTGCTCATCTATATAAAGATATCATATATCTTGTCAAAATCCTAAGACATTTTTATAAGTTTCTTATTTATACTCTACTAATTTATTGATTTAAATATCAATGTATCTTTTGACGATTATTTGACTGCCAACATCAATGTTTTTCTCTTGTGTAGGTCTCAACGAACACATCCTATGAGTTAGGAATTTATCACTTATTATTCACTCTTTTAAGTCCACTAAAAACGTGTGCCCATATCACAATGAATTTCAAGCCCCTACCAAATATACCGGATGTTGTTGCAATCCCTAAGGAGGTGGAGCTTGTCTTCAACACCCCTTAGGCAAAATAAGCATTTATGACTAACCTGGATTCCTCTAGCTCTCAACAAGGCTCTGGTCTAAAGGCTTTCCCTCATAATCAACCAAATAAGAGCTTGATTGAAGGAGAGACTACTAATTTCAGTATCTATATTTCCCTATCCCAACTCCCAGGTCACCGAAACTTCAATGCTAAAAAAAAAAAATAAATAGTAACTACTTATGTTAGATATTTTATGGGGGTTGTTAGTAGTCACGATATGTCACACTTCTTCTTCGTCTTTTCTTCCACTTCTTTTTTTTTTTTTTTTCATTTTTGGGTATTGTCAGGAGGTATTTTAAACAATTTACCTGCAGTTCAATCATCAATCTGACCATCTAAATTAAAATAAAAGAAACTAAGATATTTAAGTAAAACGATACAAACCCGCCCCATGAAATTCTTTCATGCATTTAGTTTACTCCTCTCCACAAACATATTTAAAATTCTCTGCACGAATTTTGACCAAAAAAAAAAAAACACTTTCTAAACTTTTTTTTTTTCAAAAAAGCAAATAAAAGAATCAAAACTATAACCACACACGTTGTATCAAAATCAGATTTTTGAGAGCTTCCCATGAGGTCACATTCTTGGGCTGTTGCTGGTCGGCAATGAGGCACCCTTTGGCCTTAGCAGCCTCGACAAACTACCAAGGACCAATGGCTATGACATGTGGGAATATAAAGTGCTATCACATTGAATTAGACAACAGAATCCTAATCTAATCTAGGCCACAAACTTGGTATTGTATTAGACAACAGAATCGTAATCTAATTTAAGTAAAAAAAATTCAACTTAAAATATGATCATGAAAATTCATAATTTTCTTTTTTTTTAATAATTTTTTAAAAAAATTTATAATAATATTTATTAATTATTTGATTTTCTTACATTATTAATAATGCAATTTAAATCCATAATATAAATAATCAAAGATAATAAATCTTCTAAAAAAGTTAAAAGTTAGACACCGACCATTTTGCAACAAATGTAAATGTTCCCTCCTTTGAAATGTGAAGCATCTATTCCAAATGGATTCCTCCTCAATTTTGGATTGCAGTTTGGCATGTTTAGGTTCTACGAAGCAGAATCTAGTAATAACCTTCACTCCAAAGTGGCAAAACAACATATTCCAGTTTCAGTTACGGCAGTCCTACAAATAAACGATGTGAAATCTTATATTCCTGATCTTCAGATTTTATGTCTTTTTCTTATCTCATAAAGTAAAATTTTATATTAATCTAAAAATCTCTCTTTATTATAAATCAATAATATCTTTCTTAGTGAATCTTCAGTTAACACTCCTTTAATTTAGACCATTCCTTGCAAATGTGAAATACCCCCAAGAAAAATTAAAGAATAAACATATGAATATGAAGCTGTTCGTTTGATGATTAAAGAGCAAGTTTAAAATTGTGATAAAATTAATCAATTCACAAAACTTATTTTTCAAGTTTTTGATTCATCTAAAAAATAAATTAATTAAAATAGATATAAACTGCTCTAAATATTATTTTATCCCTCTCCAAACCAAAAGTATTAGCTATTAAACCACTGCACCAAGCCCTAATACTTTTCTCCAATACAGACCTTTATGACAAAATCCAAATGTAGGTAAGAAAACTAATAATGGGGGCCAAAATTACATTCCCTCTTTTGCTTGTTGGGGTGTAACTAAATAAGTTATCTGTAATTTATTTGATTTCCACTTAGACTAGTTAGATTTATTTAATAAATAAATGAATTTAAATATAAAATCAAATTTAATTAGTAAAGAATTTTAAAACTCGATCTATTTAATTTATGAATAGTTAAATTATAAAATAATAATTAACTTTTTTATTTTTTACATATTTAATAATGCATGTAAAGTTTTTTACTATCAACGTTAATATAAATATGATTTTACTTCACATTGTATAAAATTCTATTGTGTAAATTTAATTTTTATAATTTATTTATCTATGATTATATTTGTTTGAATATTATTTTACTTCCCAAAACTATAATTTAATCACATAAGTTTAGACCAATGAGATCCAGACTATCTCATGTTATTCATTTAACAAGCAAATGAATTTAAAATTAATTTTAAACTCGTTTAATAGACTAAAAAAACTCAAATTCATTTATTTAATAAAAAAAGAAACTCAAGAATCTTAAAACATGATTTCATTCCTTTACACCCCTATATATTCCTAGAAAAATAAAACAAAAATCAAAATCATTTTCTATACTCCATCCAAACAGAAAGAAACGTGTTTCCTGATTAGCTTTTACAGGTTGGAGATTGCACGGTCACGAAAGCCACCATTCCTATTACCGATGAAGGGTCGGGAGAAAGACTTACGGATAAATTATTGTATAATTTAATATAATATATATTTTTATTCTCACAGAATTAATAAAAAAATTTATAATTGTGCATAGTTTAAAAATTAAAAAATTTAATTTTAAATATATACGAGTTTTCTAAAATTAATATATAAATAATAATATTAATAATTAATTTCATTTTATTTAATAAAAAAATGTATTATAATTGAAATTTTGAAAATCTACGTCCTTTTTCGCAAGCCAACAAAATGTACCACACCACGTATCAGCTTCCCATTGGCTACAAGTTGAATAACCAAATCATGAGAAGTTCTCACGTGGTATTCCAAAAGCATCTTACTCCTGTTCAATGATTAAATATTATCTATCGATTTTATAAAATTAAATGCAATAAAAATTTAATATTTTAATATTTAAGATATTAAAAACTATAAAAATTAATCATTAAAATTTATTTATTAAATAAAATGAGATTTAAATATAATTTTATTTCTTTTAAAATATAAATTATGTGATTTTGATTCTTTATTTGAAATACTTGATTTAATTTTTTTTTATATTTCAATCAACTTAGTTTTAATGCTTTTGTTGAATTTTCATTCAATTATTTAATAAATGTAACCTACTTATATTTTAATATTTAAGCCTTAAAATTGCAACCGGTGATGTGGCATAACGTAGGACTACTCTTCTACACCAACTTGCATCCACCACCTCACTGCTCTCCGTACTCTGACTTCACAGGATCCCAGCCCCTGCAGTACCAGCTGCTCAACCCACCATACACTCGTCTGTTCACAGTCGTCATGGCCCCGCCACTCACGAGAAAGAATGCTCACAATTTCACCTTAAAGAGAGAGAAGGGGGAGGAAAATACAAGAGTTTGTGTTTGACTAAATAGAGATGGTGTTACGTAAAGAATCTCCACCAGTATTTTCACACACGCCTTATTTTACTGTCAAATCTTTAAATTTCTACTCAAACCATTCATATTTTCTTATATTTTTATTAAATTTTTACTTAAGCCATTAATATTTTCTCAAACCATTCATGGTTATGTGAAGGTATAGTGATAGAAACATAAACATAAATAATTAATATTTTTTATTTAATTATATATTTATTATTAGTATAAGTGCAACATAATAGTATAAAGAGTTATATTTTGTGAGAAAAAAAGATTTGACGGGAAGTTAGTTTATGTGTGCATGTGCGCATTTTACTTTCGTCAGCACCTTCCCCAGTTGATGTACTATAAAACAAAGAGACAGAGACAGATTTTAAGCGGGGAGGGGGAACTTGGAACACAGCTCGTGGTCCTTACTCTCTCATTTCTGATTTGTTGTTCAGTATAATCTCACTTCATCTTTTTCACTTTTTCTCCGCATATAATCCAATTTCACCCTCAAACTAGCTTGTTACAATCTACTAATAATATCTTCTCCTTTTGCCTTTCTTCTCCAAAGCCTCTGGACTTTTCCTTCTCACACCCTTTTTGGTGTTTTCAGGGAAAATATGGATGCTGGGATTGTTAAACCAGAGATAGTGAGAACGGAGGGTTCTGAGGAGGACGATAAGAAGAAGAAAGCCGCAGCCGGAGGTGGAAGGAATGGTTTGAGGAGTTGTCAGGCGGACAAGTGCACTGCAGATCTTAGTGATGCTAAGCAGTATCATAGGAGGCACAAGGTTTGTGAATATCATGCTAAGGCTCAGGTTGTGCTTGTGGCTGGCATACGGCAGCGTTTTTGTCAGCAATGCAGCAGGTTTGTTTGAGGTTTCATTTTTGGGATTATAATAAGAATTTTTAGTACTGTTTCTGTGTTTCTTTTTAGGGTTTGCTTATTATTGGTGTCAAATTTTGGTTGATTTGTGAAGGAATTTTCTTGAATTGAAATAAACTGTTTGTTTTTCTCACTTCTTTTGAATTCTTGACAACTAGGATTTGATAAAGTTTTGATCTTTTGGAGGAGGGAGAACAAAATTCGACTTGAATTTATATGGGTGGTCAAAAAGGATTTCTTCTTAATTTAGTTGTCAGCAGCTATATGCTAATTACAAATTACTTCAAAATTTCTTTCTTTCCAAGTGATGTGAGCTTCTAGTGCTTAATTCATCCTTGGAAATATCCTCCAGGATATCCCAGTGGTGATTGAAACTTTGTTGTTTAGTTTTCCTAATTATTGCAAGAAACATAATATAATGAATCTTTTAATCATTCCTCCATTCTCTTTCATTCAACATAATTAAACTAATCCAAATATATTCTTTCTATTTTGCTTCCTCAATTTGAAATTCAGGTCAAAATTATGTTATTTATTACAATGATTACTGTATAAAATTATTCATAAATCTAATTTTAAATAAATTAAATTCAATTTTTTTAATAATTTTAATGATTCTGCAATCTGCATTTGTCCATATTCAGTAATAAATATTACCTCTTGAAATAGTGTACTCTGTTTCACTTAGAATACTAATTTGTGCGTCTGAAATAACTAGCAGTTATATTGTACAGATTCCATGGAATTGCTGAATTTGATGACACAAAAAGGAGCTGTAGGAGGCGTTTGGCTGGACACAATGAACGGCGAAGAAAGAATTCGGAGTCTCAAGCAGAAGGGTCAGGCCGAAAATTAGGGCCAAACAGTCAGTTGAAGGACCTCGTTGATGACGGGCAGAATTCAGATAACCATATAAGAAAATGCCCATTACTTCAAAAATTAATTTCTAGATAATTATTAAATAATCCGTTAAATCTAATTGCCTGCTTTAATTTGAAGCATACATGCATGCTCTCTCTCTTCTGTCATCATTTTGGATGTATTAACTATTTAGAGACTTTGTGTAACTCTGTGTAATTAATTATAATTAATAATGCTTGTGTTTAAATATTTTATCCTTCTTTGTTTACGTCTCAAATTCCTTACTTGATTCTTGTGATTACTCGGCCATCTATTTCTTGAGACATTAATTGACCATAGCATCTTATGTATTAATCTGGATAATATAATTTTAAATTTCTTCTGTCCTCATTTTTTTTTAAAAAAAAAAAAAGACAACTCATTAATATAGGGATTTACGGTTTTTTTTTTTAATGTAAGAATTCTAAAATAAAAATATTTGTAAAGGTTTTGCAAAATCCCAATGTTGTTCGGCTAAATATATTTTATATTTACTTTACCTGGTTAGGATAACATGTGAAGCCAGCACATATGCCTAGTATCCAATTTTTGTCATTTTTTTTTATATCAACGTGATAGGAATATGAAAAAAAAAAATTAAAATTTTAAATATTAGTTATACCATATATATATATATATATATATATATATATATTACGGCAAAGAGTTTTAATTTAAATATATGGCCACTTACATAAACAGGATTCAATGTCATGACCCAACTTGGATAACAGGCTTTGCTGATCATAGCCTTTAATGATAATTAAAAGAATTAAAAATGTTATGGACGTCTGTTTCACTGCATTATGTTATGTATCATTTAGGTAATATATCTACGTCCAAATCTTGCATGGGGGTTAAATTAGGCAATCAACGTGTATATATTATTTTGTAATTGTTTCTTAGTTTATTGAAAATAAATCGAGCGTGCCACCATACATGAATTAGCCTACGACGTTATTGAAGTTGAAGGTGAAAATATACAATTATCTTGTGGAAGAATGTGAGAGTAAAAGTGAGAAATAAAATGTGAAAATAATGAAATTTTACATAAATATCAAAAGTAATATGTTACATAAGTCTTTTCTCTTGTGATGGTATTAATTATGTTTGAGTGAGAGAATTAAACACTTATACCTAATGAAATCAAGATAATATATGCTTAATCTCAAGCAAAGAATATTAGAATATAAATTTGATATATTATACTATGGCCAATATAGCTATAATCATAATGAATGTTTTCATTTCAAGTATCATTTTTATATGGTTTCAAGGAGTAAAGATATGCTCAACATTTTATTTGCATTTTGAAGAAAATATGTTTATACATTTTATGGGTTTATTGCTTACCTTGGTATATACATATAAAAATGAAATTTTCATAAGACAAATATCCTTGTTGTGTTTGTTTGTATGATAGTGCTTAAGTTCTATTACAATTTTTTAATATCGAAATAATTTGATCACATTTTCACCTATTATTGATTTAATTTTTACTTATTTATGAATGTCTACAAAAATAAAGACACCATTAACTTATATTGAGGTAACGGTTAAAATTTTTAGAAACTTGTAATTAATATCTTTAAAATTAATAAATATTAATTTAAATACAATTAAAATTTATTTGTCATTTTACGATCACAAATTCAAATCCGATTAAACAAAAACTATTATTTTTGTGAATTACCTATACGTAATATGGATAAAGCCTGTAGCACAATAAAAAATATTTCTTCAAAAAGAAATAAAGCATTTTTAAAAAAAAATATACATATGAAAATATTTAATTCATTTCCTTACTTTGGTTGATTTTTAATCATAATATCAATATGCAATCTTCAAGATTTAAAAAATAAAAGAATAAAATAACATACTAATTTTGTTTTGTACAAAATAATTTCATGTCATTTACCATGACGAAGAGTCCGACTCTCAGCCAATAATAAAAACGTTACATGCCCCAAACCAAGAAGTCTCCGCACAAAAGAAAAATAAAAAGCCTTCGGATAAAGTTGAAAAAGGAGGTGAGATAGATAAGATGCATAGAAAGCAAGGAAAAATAAATACGAGTTAAAAAATATATGTCGAAATGACGGAAACGCCCTTAGAGGCTGTAGGCCGCCCCACCGAAGCCAACATGTACAAACGGCTTCGAGCTCTCTGCCTTGCATCGTATATTCACTCTCGCACTGTATATAATAATACAAAGTAAAATTAACACTATGAAGGGACAAAAAAACCACCTAAAATCTCCCATCTGAGTCGTCTTCTTCTTCTTCGTGTTGTGCTCGCTCTCTGCAGCAACGCACGCAAATAGAGCAGTAACCAAACACTCAGGAATTTTCCTCTCTATCAGCAATGCCTGCCCAAAAACTTTCCTTGGCTGAGAGTTTGGATGATGAAGAAGCTTCACAAGTCTACCATCAACGCCATGCCAAGCGATCTCCAGAACTGAGAGGTGAGGAACAACGGGAAGAGGAAGATGAGCTGGAAGAGATGGAGGATCAAGGAAGAGATAGAGAAGAAACAGGACAACAAGATTCTGAGAGTTACGTATCATCTTCTGTTTATTTGTCCGTGTTTGCTTCATGATTGTGTGTTTGTTCAGTTTCGAGATTGGTTTTTGTCAGCTGGGTCGCGGCTTGGCTTCACGATTCTGTGTTTTGATGTTTTCGTTTCTCTTTGTCAGATTCTGTGGGAAGCATATCGGGTTCTGAAGAGACGCCTGAGTAAGCTCTCATTCTCACGCACATTGCTTTAAAGTTCTGATTATGTTTTGTTTTAGATTTTTTGATCGTATGTCTCTGTTTCTGGTTATTGGGTAGGTGCAAATTTTGCAGCTAAACGCTTCTGTTAAATTCGAACGCCTGTATCATGGCTTTTGGTGGGTTTGATTACACAGTTGAAGGGGATTTTGTCTATAAGCTCTAGGTTCTCTGGTTTGACTCGTAATAGTTCGTCTGCATGTCTGGAGTTTAGTCTAATTTGTGCTTGAAACTCGGTCATTTGTATAATAGTTGAAGAAAGTAAAAAAAAATTTTCTTTTTTGGCGTGGTCCTTTTTTATTTTCTTGGTTACTCAGTGGAGAGTATGAATCCTATAATTTAGTGTTTTTGCATAGCATTTAGACTGTACATCATTCATTACCTAAGATCTCGTCCATGAAATGTTGGGTGAGTGGTTGTTTTCTGTAGTTTGTTTTAGTATACAGTAGCAGACTATAGAGCCTTCACAACTTGGTAGAGTTTGAGTGATGTGCATGCTTGAGGTGATTTGTATTGCAAAAGTGAGGTGATTAATTACAATGCTGGTTATTGACTTGGAAGTTAATCATCTGAAAATGAGTTCACTTAGCATAGTTGACTAGTGACATGTTGTGGGCCGTGCAGACCATATGTATCTTTCTTTGGACTATCTTTGCAAAATATGGCTAGTAGTAGGTGTTAGATGTTTTTTTTTTTCTCATCAACTTAGGCAATTCAGATGACCGAAGAGTGTTAACCATTTTATATTATCCATCTCTGCAATAATTATCAAAAAAACTGTTGAATTTTCTATGCATTCAACTATAGGGAACTTTGATTTTCTCAATCAGCCAACTGAGGGATACCTGCTATAAATCCCATGCTCCTTTTGGAGAATGACAGTTGCAAACATGGGCAGTCTGCTATATTTTTTGGACTTATGATATATTGAATTATTTTTTCCCAACAAAACACGGGTTCTTATGGTTGGTATGATCCAAATAATTCTTGAAGTGTTCAGTATCAATTATATGCAAGTAAAATTTTACGCTCTTTCCTCTTGTTTCTTTTTTGCAGATATTTGTTTGTTGAACTCCCAGAAATTCGTAAAGAGGTCCAATGTCCAATTTGCCTTGGTATGTTGTCATTTGGCTATCATGGATGAAATGACAGACAGTTAAAATGTATGATTTGTCCTCTGCTAAAATTCAGCTGGGAAAATGTATTCAGAGCTCCAAGTTCGGGTCTCTTACTACTTGATATATTATGAGTAATTTAAATTATGCTGAGACTCAGATGTCTGATGGAAAGTCCTAAGTAATGCTACTTTTATGTCTGTGGATTTTTGTCTAAAAAAATTATGTGTTGTATGGGGAGCAAGGATGGATCAATACTAATTTTACAGATACTCCTAGCATTTGAAAGATCACCAGTTTCTTCTCCTTTAATGGGTAGAAGGAAATGTTACTGATCCTTGGTGGTTCTTCACCATTTTCATATCAGTCTATTGTTTCTGACCTTATGACCATTGTTACCTTTGGAAATTTGGTTTATAAATATTAGTTTATGCTTCTTCACATAAAGTCAGACTATTGGAATATCCGATGGTCTCATAGATATTCCTCTTTCAGCAAACTCTGCGATGGTACCATCCTCCCTACTTTTTTTGTTTTATGTTCAGAATCTTCGGATGGTACTCCTTCTGTTGATGTTTTTTGTCTCAATGAATATACATAGATGTTAATAGTCAGGAGATTCAGCGAGGAATAGTAGTATATTTTAATGTTTGCATTATCCTGTACTTTATTTGCTCTATACAAACTGCTTGAATGTCAGCCTTGATGTGACTGTCTTTTGTTTTTGGCTTCAATAATCTAAATTGTATTTGATATTGTTAACTCTGTTTAACATATGCATTTTCCTGTATTTTATTTTCCCTAGATGAACTGTTCGAGTGCAGCCATAATATGAGCTCCTTTTTGTTTTTGGCACCAATAACCTAAGTTGTGATTTTACCATCTAATTCTAGATTTCATTATGGGGGAGTTTTTTTCTGATTAGAAGAGCATATTAAAATAGGAGAAGATAGATGGAGGAAATTTGGACACTTGCAGCTCATTTTATGAATGCTGGTAAAGAGAATAACCTAGTATTTCTGGTGCTTAAACAGGTATTATTAAGAAAACTCGAACTGTTATGGAGTGCTTGCACCGGTTTTGCAGGGAATGCATTGACAAGTCAATGCGAATAGGGTAGGTAGCATCAAGCCACTCCAGGATTTTCTGTACATAATATGTTACTCTCCTAATCAGAATACAGCGTTAGAATGGTTCTATTCAGCCAGATTTATCCCTTTTTTCTCTCAGGAACAATGAATGCCCTGCTTGCCGCACACACTGTGCCAGCCGTCGTTCTCTAAGAGATGATCCAAACTATGATTCTCTAATTGCAGCTTTCTATCCAGATATCGAGAAGTATGAGAAAGAGGTATAAGTTGACTTTCTGAATACTCTATATTTGATTATTTTTACATGAGTTTTTTCCCCAAAATTTAAATAGTAATACTATTCAATGTCTCATTTCAGGAGCTTGAATTTCGTGAAGAGGAGAAGAACCGCAATCAGCAGGTGAGCCTTTCTTGGTGTTAATATTTAAACTTGTTTTCAGCTTTCTGATGTTTGTGCACTAGTTGGCCTTGTAAGGTGGCCTTCATCAGTAGTGAGTTCATCACTGTCTCATCCTTGGATGATGTAGGCCTGTATTATAAATCACCTATGAGGAAGTTCATTTCTGGAACAAAAAGTGGCACTATATGATGCTGTGTTGTTGACAATCTGCATTTATGAGAACTCATAAAATACTTATCAAATTTATATTCAATTGTTGCTTAGGTCAATCCTTATTCATATTGCATTCGGATGAAAGTATTACAGGCTGACAGCATTCTCTATATGTAAATCGAGCATGCTCAATTTTACTTCTGTTCCTTGGGTATATTTTAATATAGTTGTGGACAGATCCAAGCCTCAATTGCAATAGCGGTTCAAAGGCAATCTGAAGCACTGGTTAAGAAACGCAATAAAGATAAATCAGTGGGTACAACTTTGACAAGATCACAGAGAAATCATCGAAATTTTAGGAGACAAAACCAAGGAATTGTTCTTCAAGATAATGAGGAGGAAAATGATCATCGTAGAGAAAATAATTCATCTTCTTCTGATGAGCTATGTATAGAACTCAGGCGGAGTAAGCGAAAGAGAGGAACCAGAGTTCGCCCATATCAGCCCTCATCATCAATGGCAAGTCCTGATCGCATGGAAAGTGAGGTGTCAAATCCTCGAAACCTTACATGGGGAAGGGGTGGCTTTAGGAGTCACACAAGGCATGGTGGGGGCAGTAGTAGCAACAGCAAGAGTTCTGGTAACAATCGGTTGTCTAAGTTGGTTGATTATCTGCAAAGCTTAGATGAAAACACTAATGAGGTGCGTCATGTTATTCTCCTTTTTTTTTTTTTGCGGCTAATGGGTCAATGGGTGACATATGTGACTGCTAAATACAACAACGCTCCTTTTTCCTGTTTATGTTCAATCTATCACGTAGTTGCTATATCATACTTTGCAGTTTAACATCCATCTCGTGCTTGTTTCTTTGGACAAACAAAGTACACCAAGTTTGCAGCAGCCACACCTTTGCTGTCAGCCAACTTTATCTGTTAAGCACCTTTGTGAAGTAAGATTTCTCTTTAATCACCTTGTTTCTTTCAGTAATGGTTGATAAACAAGACAATGTATACCTTTTTATACTTCCCAAATTAATTACTCTAGTTAGTAACTCTAATAGGATTCTCTACATAAATGAAAATATTTTTATTTCCAACTGCTCTCTTAATGATGAGTATCATTCGTAACTTTCATTATTCACGAGCTTCTTTATTCACTTTGCATGCTTCATTATGCTTCTCTAATGGTTTTTTTTTTTTCCCCATAATTTCTTGTTTAGTATGTTGCTGAACAGACACCGTTAGCAGCTGAAGAAGTTGAAATATTTGTAGTTAAAGGAGGCTTCAGTACAAGTCGTGATAACATGGCTGGTGAGGATTCAACCTCGATTTATGAACTGACAACGCTCGTTGTGGATCCAAGCAAAGATGAACTGGAAATTTTGCTAGAAGATGAAACTGTGGCAGGGCTTAGATCCAAATGCATATCAAAGAGGAAGTATCTGGTGAGAATGAAGAAAATCTTTTCCAAAATATCATAAATTTGTAGTTCAAATAATGACTAATTTTATACATTTTCTGGTGCTTCAGATTCTGGCTTACAGGAGGAAGGACAACATGACATAGTACATAGTGTCATCTTAAAACTGTCTTAGCAGCTTTTATTGATAATGACCAAGGCAGAACCCCGTGTGTGCATAAAAGGAACCTATTTGCTGAGGGCTGCATTCCTAGCAATGAAAATCTACACTTAGTTTACTAAGTCAAATATTTTCTTATGGTCAAAAGCAAAAAGTTATATAAACTAGGGAATAATGTCTTCTATTTAATTTTGAATATCATCAAATTTAGTTACATCTAAATTACATTGGCTCCCTTTGGTTACATCTATCTTCATTCAAACTTTACCATGTTAGTTTCCCATAAACCCTCATTTTATAACATATACATGCAAAGTCTTAACATCTTAATACATAATTGCTTCTTACTCTGGTTAGAGCGTTTGGTTCCTAAAATCTTTTTCTTATCAATCTTTTAAATTTTTCTACATTTCCTTTTCGTGTATGAGTAAACGCTGCTAATTTTATGACCCTAATGACAATTATTTGGGTAAGATACAAGGAATCCTTGGATTGGATGACAAGGGTTGAGTCGTAAAATATCATAATTTAAACAAGTTAATTACTACAGTAAACACAAAGGCAATTTGCACATGAAATATGATTAGAGAGTTTACTATGAGGATATTAAATTCTTATTGTTACTTAGGTTTGATAGTGATAGTATTAGTAGAGAAATAAAAATTGGTATACCAATGTACCATATGAATGACACCATCACACCTATGATAATATGAGCAAGAATAATATTTAAATTTCAATATTAGAATATGTTATGGGAGTTTTTCGAATCATATGAAGTGGGCTGACGAAGGCCTAATAGATTAGCTCAGCTGGAAGGACCTAATCTGTTCAAGAATAAGGTCACAGGAACCAGTCAGCAGGTCGCTTGCACTACAAGAAAAACCCGATATTCCAACGGAATATTCCAACGAATTTTCCCACGGAATAAGGTCCGTTGGATAATTCCAACGGATTTTCCCACGGACTATCAGTTCGTTGTAATAATTCAACAGAAAGTGATAATATTCCAACGGAGTAATGTATCCGTTGGAAAATCCGTTGGAATTATCCAACAGATATTACAACGGTCATGTATCCGTTGGAATATTCCAACGGATATATTCCGTTGAAAATTTCCGTTGGAATAATTAAACACGCTTAAATAATACGGCGCGCTTCGATTATTTATTGAATTCCAACGGACAATTCCGTTGAAATTTCCGTTGGAATTTTAAAACACGCTTAAGTAAAACGGCACGTTTCGATTATTTATTAAATTCCAATGGCAATTTTCCGTTGGAATGTCCGTTGGAATTTTCGAAACCCTTAAACTCGTTCCCAAATTCATTTCCGCAAATCTGGCTGAAACTTTTCGAAGAAAATCGCAGCTTCCAGCGTCTTCCAGCATCCTATCGTCTTCTCCGGTGAGATCTGATCATTTCGTTCGGTTGTTGAAACTCCATTTGCGTCATAGTAAGGTAAAATCACTTTTGTAGT
>JANHAO010008699.1:0-19040 GCA_026873985.1 Saraca asoca | reverse complement strand
AGAGGATAGGAAAACTAAGTAATGCATTGAGATTTTGATGAATTGCTTGTGGCTGAGTTTTGCATAAAACTTATTAATCATTTCAAGGATCCTTATTATGATTAACAACAATTGAATGAATATTTAGTGATCTAAGAAGCATTGATCTCAAGTTGATTCCCTTGGCTGATTGCTTGTCTATCTTTGTTTTTATTTCTGCTTTGTATGTTTTCTATTAGTGTGTTTGTAGTTTAGTTCCGCCAATCCCCCCTTATTTTCTAGCTCCTAAGTGATTGATATCATCTAACAAATGATCTTTGGGTTCAACTTAGTGTTGCCATATGGTACAAGTAGTTAGATAACCCAGTTGTATAAATTTCTAATTTGATCGGTGTTGACAACCGACATCAGCGAGCTCCTAAGCAAATAAGATGGGAGGAAACCTTAGGCATAGAGGAGCCCAAGCAAATGGTAGACGCCTACAGCTCCACCTTGAGTAAAAAGAGGAGCAATGAGAGTCATAGTCATAACCCTAGTCCTTAACTCATGAAGAAAGCAAAGCTTCAGTGACCTCAGCCTCAAGGTCACTTTGAAAGCTATAGTGTCCTGTCTGATACACAAGATAGGATTTTTGCCTCGGAAAGGCATAGGGAAGACTTTGGGAAGCCCAAGCCCATAAGGGCTCCCACCAGGTCTAGAGACCCAAGCAAATTCTACACTTATCACAATGAGGTCGGACACACCACCTCAAAGTGTTGAGCATTGAGAGATGCTATAGAAGATCTCATCAGAAGAGGTCAATTACAGGATTACATGGTGAGACCATCAGAATGGAAAACTCAACAGACTTAGCAAATCATTAATCGAGAGCTAGAACCCTCCATTAGAACCATATTCTAATCTTGTAATGTTTTCCTAAGGTTGATGACAATTTCAAAATCTTTGTATAGATTATCCAGAGGAACACTACAAGAAAAGAGAGTTACTCCACATTGATTCAATATTATTCCCAGTTGATTAGCTGAAACACAAAAATATTATCAATCTAGTGATGAGCCATCATCTTACCATCATGCGGATACGTCCGGGGGTGAGACAGCACAAAGCCTACCCCACTATACATCCAAAGCAAGCCACGTCCCATAAGTGGGAGAAAGAGAGTATAATCCCTAACCTGAGCAATGAGATTGTTGTCTTGCTATGCAACAAGATTGCTGTGAAGCTGAGCAATAAGATTGTTACTTCACTGAGCAATGAGATTGTCGCAAGACTGAGTAACAAGATTGCTGGTAGGGACAAATTCTATAATAACTATTGAGCAACAAGATTGCTGTCTTACTAAGCAATAAGATTGCTATGAGATTGAGCAACGAGATTGCTGTCTCGCTGAGCAATAAGATTACTGCAAGACAGAGCAACAAGATTACTGTTTCAATGAGCAATATGATCGCTACGAGACTGAGCAATGAGATTGCTATGGTATGGATTATTGAATGTGGTTAATATGCAATCTCATACAACAAAAAGTGAAGAGCTTGCTGAGGTGTGGAGGCACTATTAAACACTCAAATATACGATGCAAAGCTATAAGCTTGCTGAAACATGAAGGCATTAGCATGCACTCGAAAAGCTTACATAGATGATATAAACTCATTGCAGCTTTCATGCAAGCAAATACTTACAGCTCACTGGTGAGATCTTTCCAGGCACAGCTCACATGTGACCTGCCTAAATTTTACTTATCATTGATCAAGGCAACCGTATGCCAAAGTTCATTACACAAAAGTTATGATCAATTGGCCATACGAGCATTTCATTAGTTTGCAGCAATATACATTATCGTCAGAAGTGGATGAAAGTATCCAATACAAGGTTTAAGAGTTATACATAAAAGCTTATTCACTAAGGGCCTCACTTAATGAGGCAAAATCTACAAGAGATTTAAGATATAAGATTAAAGGCCAAAAGAGCCTAAAGCCATTGTTGAAAGCAGAAAGCCAGCTACCGGGAGGCGAACTCCTACCAACAAGAAGATTGGCAAGCCCAACTACTCCTGCTTATATCCTTTCTTTGCTAGCGGATCCTCCTGACCCAGACCCAGAGCAATTCAAAAGAGCACCAAGAGTCTGGCTGGCAAGGCTAGAAATCACAGCGAAGTCGTGAAGAAATAATCCAAGATCTACACAAGATCTCCCTTGTGGCTAGCATGAAGAATTATCCATGGGAGCCATGTGCAGTAGGTTATCCATGCCTTGAAGCCCCATGTAGTAGGCCATGCATGCCTCGGTGCTTCATCGGAAGCCAAACTAGCAATGGTATTTGGGGACTCAACTAATACATCCATTTGATCATGAAGAAACAAGAAGAGTCTTTTAGGCCTTATAAACTAATTTGGGTTCAGTGAATAACCCAGTGGACAAAAGACCTTGCTTGATTGAATGGTCCTAAGAAAGTTAAATTGCCACACTAACGACTAGAAAGCAAGGTCAGAAAAAGAAGTATAGCCAAGGCTAGATGAAATGAAAGATTGAAAGTCTGAAGTGACAACATGACAATCTGAATACAGAGATTTTTGACTGTGTAGAAAATTGTGAATAAAAGCCTTTGAAAAATTACAACTCCTAATCCGCAAAGTGAACTAAGAGTTGGGGGGCTTATGTTATGGGTAAAAATTGGACTTACAAAGCAGGCTAAAGGCTCAGTAGAAGCTACGTCCAAACTAGAGGACGTTCAACTCACTGAAGATAAGAGCACGAGGTCCCAGTTCGCGTGCTTAACAAAATCGTTCCTGCACGAGCTCACCTCACTGCAGGTGGGCTCATTCTTGCTAAACAGGAGACACAAACTCGCGAAGAGGAGGCACAGCCTGGGCTAGAAGATTAGCGAGATGGAGCTCCAAATAGGCTTGCGTCAAACATCAATTTTCGTCAACAAGAGGGGCCTACCCCATAGAAAGCAACCTACAGTAGTCGGATTGCAAGAGATTATACTATCTTGTACATTTATTACTTTATGTAATAGAATTATAATTTATAATCATTACATGTAACTTTTCCTCCTCTATAAAAAGGGAGAAGGAAAACCTTTATAGGCAAGCAAGAAATAAGCTAAACCAACACTCTGTAAAAACTTTCAGATAAATAAAAGCTACCGTGGATGTAGAGAGTGGTACCGCCCAGTTTTAGCTGAATCACATTTAAAATATTGCTCTCTATTGCTCTTCTTCCCCTCTACCATTCTCATCACTTTCTCTGTTTCTCATTTCATTCTCCAGAAAGCAGTTTGTGGTTCAAGAATTGATCACAGTTGATTGGAGTTTGGCTCAGAACCAAATCCCACCGTCAACATCTGTTTATTAAATAGATTAATTTAACTAAATAAACAAGTCAAACTTGCAAGACAATTACAAAAAACCTATCTACCTATATATTTATATCTTTATTATATATATATGTGTGCGTGTGTGTGTATTTACATATATATATGTATATGTATGTATATATATTAATGTGTCTATATGAAAGAAATATTTGTACTTAACATTTATATATATACCTATTTCCTTGCTTTCTATCTCTCTCTCTCTCTCTTTTCAATCCTTAAGGATAATTATTTTATTAATAGAATATTAACAAAATTATTAAATTTATTTTTTTTATTATAATGATCTTATACAAATTTTATTATACTTTGTATTATTATTTACTAAGATACCTATAATACCTTAAAAAAAAAAAAGAACTACCAAAGGGATCAAAGTGAAAGTTCTAAAATTTTTGTTGGGGTTGTAACGTAATTTTACCATTTTTCAAGAGGGTCTTTTCGAAGGCAATGAAAAGTCAATAGGTCAAAGTATAATTTTCCTCATTTCTTTTTTGATATAAAATTTCCCCAACAGCCCTTCTTCTTCCTCCAACTCATGCGCGCCCTACGCCGAAGCCTTTCTGCTACAACACGATTTTTCCAGCTTCCATTTCTCCTTGCCCCATCATCATTCGGCCACCTCCAGTCACCATCTACCTTTCTCTCCCTCCTTTGGCATCCTTCCTTTCGCTGGTTTGGTGTGACGATTTTTCTCTTCCTTTTCTCCCCTGCTATTTGGCTGGCATTCCAACTAGCTTGCTAGCTGCACTTCAGTCAGTGCCAAGCTACCCACCTGTACTTGGGAAGGTGGTGAGTGAAGAGTTTGTAATACCTTTAAAATAAAAAACTACTAGAGGGATCAAAGTGAAAGTTCTAAAATTTTTGTTAGGGCTGTAACATAATTTTACTTTTTTTAGGAGGGTCTTTTTGAAGGTGATGAAAAGTCAATGGGGGTCAAAGTGTAATTTATCCCATTTTTTTTATGATTAAAATTTCCCTAGTAGCCTTTCTTCCTCCTCTAACTTGCACGCACCTTGCACTGAGCCTTCCTGCTATAGTGCAATTTTAATAGCTTTCGTTTCTCTTTGCGTCATTGCATCCGGCCACCTCTAGTTGCTGACCACCTTCCTCTCCCTCCTCTGGCATCCTTCCTTTCACTAGTTTGGTCTAGTAGTTCCTCTCTTCCTCTTCTCCCCTGCTGTTCAGTCAGCATTCCAACCAGCTTGTCGACAACGCTTTAGCCGGTGTTGAGCTGCCCACCTACACTTAGGAAGGTGGTGAGTATTCCTAGAATAAAAAATTTATTTTATAGCAAGTCTACATTAAGTTTTTCAAGAGATCTAGTTGAAACCTTCATTTTGCAAGTTTAAAAAAAATTGAAATTTCCTTGTGGATTTGCTTTAGTGAAGTTTCTATTGAAGAATTAAGCACACCAACGGCCAATTTTTTGGAGTCTTAGCTGGAAAATCCAAGTACGTGGTTTTGAGATTTGATCTTGAAATTTTAGCCTAGATATGGGAGTCTAATATTAATATTTGATGGTGTGCTTAGTTAGAGGATCTTAAATTTAAGTTCAAGTGTTGTTACGGGTGAAATTTGATATCACGAGATGGGTCAGCAAGAGCTCGACAAAAGCTGAAGTCCAAGGCAAGGAAATCTAGCTTGCTAAAAATGAGAATGCTAAGTCCTAGCTCGAATGCTCGAAGACTAACCCCGTGTGAGCTCGCTTTGCTATGAATGAGCTCGATCTCGTTGGTCAAAGGCCAACAATGACTTCGAGCCAAAAATGGCTTGCGAAATAAGGCATCTTGCCTAATAAGAAGCTTAACGAGATGAAGTATCAGACAAGCTTACATCAGTTCTTAGTCCTAGTAGACAAAGATGACCCACTCGCAGAAAGCAACTTGCAATAGGCGAATTATAGAATACAAATTATTTTGTATATTTAATGTTGATGTAATATTTTTACAGCTTGTAAAATTACATTTGTGACCTCCTCTCCCTTATAAATAAGGGGAAGGAGCTCTTTGTAGAAAAAAGAGATCGGTAGCTCATGTACTATATTGAAACTCTGTAAAAATCTCCATTAGAAGCAATAACATTACCATAGACGTAGGGACTAGTACTGCCTGATTTTAGCCAAAATACATTAAATATACTATTCACCATTGCCATTTTTCCTCTTCACCTTCTTCATTTCCCATTTCTTCAATCAGAAAGCAACTTGAGATTCAAGAATCTATCTTAGTTGATTGGAATTTGGCAGAACCATATTTCACCGTCAACAAGTGTTAATTTTAATGTTGATTATACTTAAATGTTAAGCTACTCGATTGTCCATGTTAGTCGAGCTAGCTCTTTTTAAGGAATCTCTAAGGTAAGGGGATGATCCTATTCTTTTGATAAATCCTATTTAAAATTATTATGTTTTACGAATAATGGGTTTTTCTTTTTCATATTGACTTGTTTCGAAAGTTGTTTCAAAATCTTAACTGTATGTTATTTATACATATGAGAATGAGTTATTATGAAAAAATGATTTCATTTTTCTACATGATGCGTGAATATAGAAATGATTTAGCACGATTATGGTTTATGGAATCCATGACTTTACTTTACTATGATTTAATGTATTTATGCATAATGTTTTCAAATGATTGGTTGAATTGAGGTCCTGAAGCCACCAGAAAATTCATTGGTAACCTTCGAGTGCACTTGTGAATAGAACCCGGGTAGCAGAGAATAAGGGGAGCAATATAGGGATATACAAATATATGAGCATCCGATAGATATGTTAGATGGCTTGTGATGATGATTATATTGTTATGGTTACCTCTTGGAATTTATCCTTTAGGCTTCCAGTTGAATGCTTTACTATATTGAGTATTGATGAATTTTAGAAAGCTTGTTGACTTTCTCTTATGTTTACGCCATGATAGATATTTTTCATAGAAGCATACTTTGATGCTTATTTTATATTATTGAATATCATATTTTCAATTATTTAACTTTCTTGATGGATGAAAGTTTTCGAATTTATTTGGAGATCATGGCTGTTGAACGAGTAGGCTTATTTTCACGATTATATACTTTCGAATTTGATTTATAGATGAGGTTTTGATTTTTATGGAATTATCTACTCACTGAGTTTCTATGAAACTCACTCCTTTTTCTCAATGTTTTTTAGAGCCTAAGGATACACCTACCATTCCTCCACCTCACATTAGTTCAGGATCTACTTATTGATCAAATAGATCAATTTTTGAGGAGATTAAAGGTATAATAATGGTGAAAAGCCTTAGAAGTTGGTAGGATTATGTATGCATGTATCTTGATTGTTGAGTGCCTAATAGGATGTAGATTTGTATTATCTAGGCCATTGTTATTGCTGTATTATTGCATAGGTCATGGTGGGCGTATATCCCTTATTTGTTGTGTATAGGCCTTGTGACCAGGTATCCAAAAAATAAAGGAAACTCTGTTGGATTTTTGTTAGAATTTGGTATGTAAATGGTCAAGTCCCAATGTAAATGAGTTTTGGTATGTTATGTTATTTATTAAAGATGTTACATTGTTAGGCTTATAAGGAGTTTCGTAATGATAACCTTTTATATTAGTCACTTTCTGTGGATTAGGGTGTGACAATACCATGATATGAAATGCAAACATTGATAATATAGTATTTTATAATTTTTTATATTTTATTTATAAGTATTTGATCCCACTAACCATTTGATTATAGCTCTTCCACCATTTGAAGTCTTTATAAAATTAAATCATATCAAACAAATTATAAAATATATGAAAATTTGAAGAAAAAAAATGAAGCCTAAAAAATCATTGTTCTTGAAAAAGTATCACGAACCATAACTAGATTCATTACAACTTTTCGCCTTGTTGACATAAAAATAGGAGGAGTATAGACAATTTGTTGTAACGTATAAGAGCGAAAATTTACTAAATTTGGGTTATTAGACTAATCTATTTAATAATTAATATATTTATATAATATAATATATATAAAAATAATATATATATATATATATATATAATCTAAAAATATTTTAATACATCCATTTATATGTATTTATTTTAAGCTTTGGAGACCTTAACTTGTTGATTTATTTAAAAGCATGTTTATGCAAATAGACTTTTAAATAGGCTAATAGGTCAAGTTAGAGCTTCTTTAATAGGTCAAGCCAACTCCAAATTTTGTCTTTATATAGGTTAATAGATCAAGCCTAGGCCAATATTTCATAAAATAAGTATAGCTTATTCAAAATAAAGTTTAGGTTGGCTTAACTTATTTCCATCCTTAGTAACTTCCAATGCCAACTTAATCCCACATCGATTATACATAAATTAAATCATCATTTTATATTTGAAAATAAAACTATCTCGGCACGACCTTACTTAAACAAGATTTGTTCTATAGGGTTGTATCATTGTATCATTAAGTTATAAGGAAACAAGAACTTGTGTTGGTTAAAACATGACTGTGTGGTCTAAGCTGAATATGAGTAAGCTCAGTGTCATTTATGATCATTTGGTGGTAGAGGATCATCTTTAACCTCTTTAAGTCAAGAAGGTCACACATTATTTGACAGATTCCAACAATAATTTTTTTTTTCTTTTTTGACAAATACAACAAACAAATGCCTCAAAAGTTTTTTCTTTTTAAGTCCATTGCCAGCATCTTTGAATCCAATGTTACAAAAGCGATGGTGTTGCACTTCACTCTCTTCGCACAAAGCTTTTTTTTTTTTTTTTTTCCTTCTTTTGTAATTCTCAAGATCTGTGACCTTTAAGCTTTTGTTAAACTTATGGGCATTACCAATGGGTTCTACTGTTGGGCTGAAATTTGGGCCCCCAATTAGGAAGAACCCTGCTCAACCAAATTTTTACAAATTCCTATGTTTAACTTTTTATTTATTTATTTTACCTATATCACGAGTATGCAAAGGGAGTAACCATCGATTATTGTTTTCTTTTCCTTAATTGGCGTATGGAATTTCCTTTCTGTTATACAAATAATCACTTTTTTTAGAAGCAATTTATATGTAAATGTTTAGCAAATAACAGTAAAAAAGAATATGACTTATTTGAGAATTAAGAATATAAGAAACAATTGAAGAAAATTAAAATTATTATTTTTAGTTTATTTTGAAAAGGACAGCCTTTCATTTCTTTTCCCTTATATGATTATATATATATATAGATATATATGATAATTTTTGATTTGATAAAATGATGCTTGTTTATTAATACAAATCATGTAGTGCTTGCAACTTGCAACTTGTTTGAACGCATGATGTATATTTTTGAGAGAGAATTTTATTATATCTATATATCCATCTGTTCTATTGTTACTATTAAAATCGGATTTCATATTTGACAGATGACACATCGGGATGAGAAAATTTTCTGTCTCTTTGACTCTTAATATCCACTATTTGAATAACAATTTTTCGCTATCTATTACAATAAATAATCATAAATAAATTTAAATAGATAATTATTTTTATACATAACCATTATAGTTATTAATTAGTATTAATAAACAATAATTTCAATTTCAATTTTAATTGAATAAAAGAAATTAAATGTAATACCTTAAAAAATGAAAAAATAAAAAATAAATTGTAAAGGGGCCGAAGTGAAACTTTTTAATTGTTCACTAGGGTTGTAATGTAATTTTACCTTTTTCCAAGAGGACTTTTTTGAAGGTGGTGAAAAGTCAATGAGGGGGTCAAAGTGTAAATTTTTTCATTTTGTTTTATGTATATTTTCCCAGTTGGCTTTCTCCTTTTTCGCGCATTCTTTAGAATTTTCCAATTGTTACATCTCCCCTACTTCCGCGAGTCTCTGACTTGCTACACTTCGACTTGCCATCGCCATCCGATCACATTTCGATCGGTCACCTCTTCTCCTTCTCCAGTGTCTTTTCCTTTTGGCTCAACTCTATAGCTTGACTCCTTTCTTCCTTTTCTCCCTGGCTGTTTGGCCAATACTCCAACCAGCTTGTCGGTGACGTTTCAGCTAGCATCAAACTGCCCACCTGCACTTTGGAAGTTGGTGAATATTCCTAGAACAAAAAATTTATTTTATAGCAACTCTACATCAAGTTTTTCAAGAGATCTAATTGAAACTCTCATTTTTCAAAGTTGAAGAAAATTGAATTTTTCTTGTGGATTTGTTCTAATAAGACTCCTGTTGAAGGATCAAGCATTCTAACACCAAATTTTTGGAGTTTCAGTTAAAAAATCCAAGTAGGTGGTTTTGTTACTTGATTTTAAATTTCAACTTATATATTGAAGTACAATGTTAATGTAAAATAAGTGTGCTTAGTTAGAGGGCTTTGAATTTAAGTTCAAGTATTAATTTTGATATTGTTTATACCTAACTAGGTTGAGTGATCCAATTGTTCTCGTTAGCATATCTAGCTTTTAAGGAGTTTCTAAGGTGAATGGATAATCCTACTCTCTTGATAAATCCCATTTAAAATATAAAATAATGTTATGATTTGGATTTTTATGATTTTGAATAATGGGATTTTTCTATGTTGACTTGTTTGAAAGTTTAACTATATGTTATATATATGCTTATGAAAATGATTTATCGTGATGAAAATGATTTAGCGTATTTATGTATTTTTATAATGATTTATTAAATTGAGATTCTGATCTATTGAAAAATTTATTGGAAACCCTCAAGTACACTTGTGACTAGAATAGGTGATGGTGTAATAAGGAGGGAGCTGTCAAATATATTAATATTTGGCACACGTATTGAATTGGTGTAATAAAGGAGGAGCTGTTGAATATGTGTATTAGATGGATTATGGTGATATTTATGATGTTTATAGTGTTATGATGTTATGGTTACCTCTAGGAATTTTCCTTTAGGATTCCAGTTGATTGTTTTGCTACTTAAGTATTAATATATTTTAGAAAGTTTTATTGAATTTCTCTCATGTTTACACCATGATGGATATGTTCATAGTAGCATACTTTGTTACTCGTTTTTATGCTGTTGTATGTCATATTTTTAATAATTGAACTTTGTTGATAGATGAAAGCTTTCAAACTTATTATGAGATTTTGACATTTAAGTGGATAAGCTTATTTTCACAGCTATATACCTATTTTGTCTTATGGATTTTGAATATGAATTTATAAGCCAAGTTTTAGTTTTCTATAGGATTATTTGCTTACTGAGTTTTTTTGAACTCATTCCTTTTTCTCAATGTTTTTCAGAGCCTGAGGATACACCTACTAATTCTCCACCTCATTGGTTTAAGACCTGCTCATTGATTGAGTAGATCACTTTTTGTGGATATTAAAGGTATAATAATGGCGAAAAGCCTTAGTAGTTAGTAGGATTGTATATATATGTATTTTGATTGTTAAGTGCCCAGTAGAATGTAGATTTGTGTTATATAAGCCATTGTTATTTTTGTATTGTTGCACAGGTTGTGGTGGGTGTGTAACCTTTGTTTGTTATTGTATAGGTCTTGTGCCCAGGTGTCCAGAAAACAAATGAAACTCTGCTAGATTTTTGTTAGAATGTGATATGTAAATATTTGGTTATGCAATGATGTGTTTATAAGTCATGGCATGTTATTTTACATTATTAGGCTTGTATAAGGTTTTTTAACAATGACCTTCTATACCAGTCACATTTTATGGATCAGGCGTGACATCAAATCTCAATCTTATTTTAATCAATACATATAAAATAAAATAACAAAATTAATTATAAATGATTTATGTAGAATATTTGTTTAACAAGAGGATGATATATGATAGTTTTTATTTTCATATGAAAGTAATTTTTATGTATACATTATCTGTTAAATCATAATTGGATATTATTAATCATTTGTTGCTAAGTATTTTATTTATATATGAATATAGTTGTTTACTTATACATAAATTATTTAATAATAGAGAAATAATTCAAATTAAAATCTATTAATGAATTTAAACAAAAAATTGGTTACAGATGATTTTATTATATATGTTTTTGGAAATAGATAATTTCTATAAAAAAATGAGGATATATAACTTTTATCAAGTGATTTATAATTTAAAAGTTAGAGGATATATTATTAAAATTATTTAAAATTTGAATTATGTAGCTCATTGAAATATTAAAATATTTTTAACTTTTATTTTTAATATTAAATATTTAAATTTAATTCCAAAAAATTATAAGTTAAAAACCATTTCAATAATATTAAAATAAATACTAAGAGTGAATTCCTCAAATAAATAATTAATTAAAATATTAACATTAGAAATCAAAATGTAATTTGAAAATTCAGAAAATTAAAATATTAAATTAATAATTCAATAATTTAATAGCATTAAAATTAAAACATTAAATTGAAAATCAGTTATAAATAATTCAAATAACTAATTTATTGTTAAACTAGATGATATAAAAGTTCTATCCAAATTTTGAATTGAAATGAAAAAGAAAAAGATAGAAAATTAAAAGTTCTTTTCACTTACTATCTCTTGACAAGTGGAAGATACTTACTGTATAGTGACATTTGGATGAAGGTGAGTGTTATAATTTTTATAATATTAGGAAGATTAGAAATTGTTGACCAAAAGCCCAAGTGGAAGGGTCCAAATCATTCAGATTGTTAGTGACGTCATGTATAAGCTTCAAGTCGCTAAAGATGAAACCTGCAAGGGCTCTAGCTCGCAGGTCTTAGCTCTAAGGATGATCTTTGGCTCGCAGCTCTTAGCTAGCTTGTAGGTCTCAGCTAGCTCCCAGTTCCCAGCTCTAACTCCCAACTCTTTGCTCTCATCTTATCTCTCAGGTCACGAGATCTAGCTCCCAGTTCTTAAGCCACGAGCTTTTAGCTCCCAACTCTCAGTTTTAAAGGAGAGCTCTAATACTTTCCCAGCCAATATCAACTTGTAGGACTAACCTATAGGCACCAACTTGTAGGGCCTACTCGTAGAAATCAGTCTATAAGCTGACTTATAGAAGTCCAAATTGTCAACATATTTATTACTTGATGTAACAAATTTACAACTTATCAAATTATATTTGTAACCCTTTACCTCTATAAATCGGGAGATAAACCATTGTATTGGGGGGATAGGGAGAACATATGCAGAAACTCGACCAAAAAAAATAGAGAGAGAATTTTAGAGGCAACTTAGAGAGAGAAAGCCATTTCTAGACATAGAGAAGCTATGAATTGTATACTTAACACTCTGTAAATAGATTATACTTGGCAGAAATAAAATCATCCGTGGATGTAGGAATCCAAATAAAGGATTTTAGCTGATCCATATTAAAAAAATCCTCTTGGTCCTTGCTATTCTTCCTCTGTCCATCTCTTACCTTCTTCTTTCAACCAATTTGTAGTTTGAGATTTTACGAACTATTCTAATTGATTGGATTTGGGCTTACCAAATTTTACCGTTAACAAAAATCAAAATGTTATTTGATAATTCAAAAAATTAAAAAATTAAATTAATAATTTGTAATACCTTAAAAAGGGGAAATTAGAAAAATATATCAGAAGGATTGAAGTGAAAATTTTAAATTTTTCGTTGGGATCATATCGTAAATTCTCTTTTTTTAGAAGGACCTTTTTGAAAATGTTACGGGTTAATGGGGCAAAACTACAATTTGCCCCATTTTAGTTTATGTTATATTCCCTCCAGCATAGCTTCCTTCTTCCTTTCACATTCGGCCTTGCCTTGCAACCCTGAGAGCCTATTGTTGCACAATTGTCAACGTCCTCTATCTTTCCTCCAACCACCATCTAGTGAGCTTTGGTTGTCTTCTTCTTCCTTCTCTCCTTCTCTGGCACCTCCTTTTCCTTGGTTTCCTTCTCCAACCTGAAACCTCTGTCTGGCTATTGCGTTCTCTAATGTTCAACGAATTTAGCTCTTCGACTCTCTTCCGTCTAGTGACCTTGTGCCATCTTCCCTCTTCTGAACATCTCTCTGGCAACTTTCCTTCTTTAGCCCAGCTTAGTAGTGATCTTCTCCTTCCTCTCTGGTGCAGTATGACCAATGCTCTGATTAGCATATCGGTGGTGATCTAGCTGGCATCAAGCTACCTATCAACACTTTGGATGGTAATGAGTATTCTTAAAATAAAAAATTTATTTTTGTCATGTCTGAATCCACAGAACGTGACTAATGTAGAAGGTTACTATTAGGAAACCCCTTACAAGCCTAACAATGCAACATCTTTAATAAATAACATAACATACCAAAACTCAATTTACATTGGGACTTGACCATTCACATACCAAATTCTAACAAAAATTTGGCAGTTTCCTTTATTTTCCAAACACTTGGGCACAAGGCCTACATACAATGAACAAGGGCTACATGCCCACCACAACCTGTGTAATATTATAAGAATAATAACAGCTTAGATAATACAAATCTACATCCTATTGGCATTTAACAATCAAGATACATGCATACATAATCCTACCAATTGCCAAGGCTTTTTACCATTATTATACCTTTAATCTTAGCAGAAAGTGATCCACTCAATCAGTGAGCAGATCTTGAACCAGTGTATGGTGGAGGAATGGTAGGTGTACCCTCAAGCTCTAAAAAACATTAAGAAAAAGGAATGAGTTTCATAGAAACTCAATAAGTAGACAATTCCATATAAACCAAAATCTCATCTATAAATCAAATTCGAAAGTATATAGCCGTGAAAATAAGCTTACCCATTCAAAAGCCATGATCTCCAAATAGATTCGAAAACTTTCATTCATCAAGAAAGTTAAGTAAATGAAAATATGATATTCAATAATATAAAATAAGAATCAAAATATGCTTCTATGAAAAATATCCATCATGGCGTAAACATGAGAGAAAGTCAATAAGCTTTCTAAAATTCATCAATACTCAATATAGTAAAACATTCAACTGGAATCCCAAGGGATAAATTCCAAGAGGTAACCATAACAGCATAATCATCATCATAAGCCATTCAAAATGTTTGTTGGATGCTCATATATTTGTATATCCTTACATTTCTCCCCTTATTCACTCCTACCCAGGCTCTATTCACAAGTGCACTTGAGGGTTACCAATGAATTTTCAATGGATCCAGAACCTCATTTCAATAAATCATTTGAAAGCATTATGCTACTAAATCTCTCTGCACATAAGAGACATTTTATTTGTATAATAATAATAATAATAATAATAATAATAATAATCCAACCATATCATTAACAATCCCGATAACATAAGTTTCAACAAGATTATCATTTTCATATCACACAATATGAAATCCTTGCTTGGGTAAGCAATATTTTTTATAAAATACATAAATATGCTAAAGCATTTTCATACTCATTCATCACATAGAAAAATGGAATCATTAGTTTCAATAACGTAAATCAAAATAAAATGCATAACTTTATCACGACAAATCATTTTCTTATACACATACATCATACAAATAAACTTTTGAAACCACATTAATATATAAGAAAATCCCATTATTCAAAAGGAATCATAGTATTCCATATAATAAAATTATTTTATATTGCAAATGGGATTTATCAAGAGAGGAGAATTATCCACTCACCTTAAAAACTCCTTAAAATGATCAAATTATTCCTCAAGGTGGTAAATCAGCCCACTTGGAAAAATTGAATCACTTAACCTAGATGGGTATAATTAACATTAAAATTAACACTTGAACTTAAATTTAAGATTTTCTAGCTAATTACACCATCAAATATTAATATTAGACTCCAATATCTAAGTTGAAATTTTAAGATCAAGTAGTAAAACCACCTACTTAGATTTTTCAGCTAAAACTCCAAAAATTGGACATCGGTGTGTTTAATCCTTCAATTAAAACTTCACTGAAGCCAATCCATAAGGGAATTTCAATTTTTCTTCAACTTGTAAAATGAGAGTTTCAACTATATCTCTTGAAAAACCTGATGTAGACTTGCTATAAAATAAATCTTTTAGTCTAGGAATACTCACCATCTTTCAAAGTGCAGGTGGGCAACTTGGCATCAGTTGAAGCGTCATTGGTAAGCTAGTTGGTGTGCTGGCTAAACAGCAGGGGAAAAGAGGAAGAGAGGAATTGTCAGACTGAACCAGCGAAAGGAAAGACGCTAGAGGAGGGAAAGGAAGGTGGTCAGATGGTGACGACGCAAGGAGAAATGGAAGCTAGAAAAATTACGCAGCAGCAAGAAGGCTTTGATGCAGGGCGCATACGAGCTGAAGGAGGAAGAATGGCAGCTGGGGAAATTTTATATCATAAAAGAAATGGATAAATTACACTTTGACCCCATTATCTTTTCACCACCTTCAAAAAGGCTCTCTTGGAAAAAGGTAAAATTATGTTACAACCCTAATGAAAATTTTAGAATCTACATTACAGTCCTTTTGAAAAATATTTCCTATTTATATTTATTATTTTATTTTTAAGGTATTACAAAATCTTCCCCCTAACAAAAGAATTTGTCCTCAAATTCTAAAAACATAATCATAAGAAATGGAGATGCATACCATTAGATCATTCAAATAGTTAGGGGTTAGTATTCATCATGAGGGACTCAGGCTCCTAAGTCATCTCCTTTTTCCCATGGTTTTCCCATAAGACCTTTACTAATGGATATTCCTTGGAGTTTTATCATTTGGTGATCAACTATAGCCATCGGACGCTCCTCATAGGTAAGATGGCTATTTAACTCTATCGGGGTTTAAGGAAGGATATGAGATGGATCTGGCACATATTTCTTCAACATTGATACATGAAAAATTGGATGAATACCTTCTAATTCTAGTGGTAGATTCAACCTGTATGCCACTGCACCAATCCTTCTCTTAATGGAAATGGGCCTATATATCGGGGACTTAGCTTTCCCTTTTTGCCAAAACTTATTATTCTTTTCATGGGCAATACCTTCAAGGACACCTGATCACCCCCTTGGAATTTTGAGTCCTTTCTTTTCTTATCAATATAAGACTTTTGGTAGCTTTGAGCTATTATCAACTTTTCTTGAATGATTTTGACCTTTTCATTTGCATCCTGCACTAAGTCTGGGCCTAAGAGTTTCACCTCTCTTATTTCAAACCATCCAATTAGAGATTTACATTTCTTTCCATACAATGCTTTAAAAGGAGCCATCTAAATAGTAGAATGGTAACTATTGTTATAAGCAAATTCAATCAAGGGCAAGTATCTCTCCCATCTACCTTCAAATTCTAGCACACAAGCCCGAAGCATGTCTTCCAAGACTTGAATGGTCCTTTCAAATTGACCATCCATTTAGGGATAAAAAGCTATGCTAAAATGAAGTTGTGACCCTAAAGTCTCTTGAAAAGATCTCCAAAATTGAGCGGTGAATTGAGTACCTCAATGAGATATAATTGACAATGAAATCCCATGTAAAGACACAATTCAATCTAGGTATAACTGGGCATATTGAGAGGCTAAATAAGTTGTTTTCACCAGGAGAAGATGAGCACTCTTGGTCAAATGATCTACAATTACTTAAATGGAATCATAGCTTTTTGGAGTTTTAGGTAGCCCAGTAAGAAAATTCATAGTCACTATCTCCTATTTCCATTCAGGGATATCAATATTCTAGTGTAAGCCTACAAGTCTTTGGTGTTTAGCTTTCACTTATTGGTACGTGAGACATCGAGAAACAAATTCCGCTATGTCTTGTTTCATTCCTTCCCACTAATAACCCATCTTAAGATCTTGATACATCTTATTACTACCCAGATGCATAGCATAAGAAGATGAGTGAGCCATATGCATGAGTTGTTGTTGTAGATTAGAAACCTTTGTCACCCACACTCGACCATGATAAATTAAGGCCCTTTTACTATCTCTTGCCAAACCAACATTTGGCTCTTTCTTCATTCTATCCAACAACTTGTTTATGTTTGCATCTTGGGCCTGTGCAGCTACAATTTACTTAACCAAGGGAAATTGCACTTGCATATGAGCCATAAATATTCTAGGTTTTGTTATCTACAATTGAGTTCTACTAGCTTCTACCTCATGCATTTCCTAAATAATCAATCTCCTCTAAATGTCAATGTGAGCAAGGCTTCCCACAGACTTCCTACTCAAGGCATCAGCTACCACATTAGCTTTTCTTGGATGATACAAAATAGAGCAATCATAATCTTTCACTAATTCCATCTAGTGGCATTGCCTTAAGTTTAAGTCCTTCTACTCAAAGATATACTTTAAGCTATTATGATCTATGTAAATTTCACACTTCTCACCATACAGATAATGACACTAAATCTTTAAGGCAAATACTGCTACAACCATCTCCAGATCATGAGTGAGATAGTTTTGCTCATGCTTCTTGAGTTGCCTTGATGCATAAGCTATGACTTTGCCTTGTTGCATCAAAACACACCCAAGAACAATTCTAGAGGCATCACAATATATGGTATAATTACTGCCACTGGTAGGTAAGGCTAGCACTAGTGTCGTAGTCAAGCATTCCTTAAGTAACTAGAAGCTTACTTCACATGAATCAAACTATTCAAATTTAGCATGTTTTTGAGTTAACTTGGTTAATGGAGTCAAAATATGGGAGAAGTCTTTCACAAAGGGACAGTCATATCCAGCCAAACCCAACAAACTATGAATCTCTATCATTGAAGTGGGTCTAGGCTAGTTTTGAACCACTTTTACCTTTCTGAGATCCACACTGATACCTTCTTTTGAAATCACGTGTGCTAGGAAAGCTACATTGGTTAATCAGAACTTACATTTTGAAAATTTGGCATAGAGTTGATGCTCCTTAAGAGTCTGTAACACTAAGCTCAAATGTTGTTCATGAGTTTGTCCTTCGAAACCACCACTAGTGCCCTGAAATCTAGATCTCTTTCTTGAACTACCCACTACTTCTAGTTCAATTACCTAGTTATACACTTGCTCATAGGTAATGTGTTGTGTGTTTTTTGTAAGTGCACGGTGTAATTATAGTAAACACAAGCAAGCACGGATTGAATCCCATAGGGATCTTTGTATCAACTACTAGAGTTTTACAATTTAAGCTATCTAAATCAGTAAAAAATGTTAAAGATATTAAGGAAGACCGATTAGAAAATTGTACTTTCGAAGTTCAATTGTAAAAGCCTAGGATTAGGGTTCACCACACTTATGGTCTTTAATAAATAGTGTAAATTCTTTCTATTGTAATTACTTGGATAATTGAGGATGGTTTAGCCTAGGTTAATTACTAACCTCTTTTAAAGTCTAATAATAGTATTCAAATCAACCTAATTGAACCTATTTTCATGGTTTAGATTAATTTAAGCCCTTTAAAATTAATGCCAACCAATTAAATCCTAAAGGAACTTAGTCTACTTTCGTGATCAAAATTCCTTTAATCAACTATCAGGCTTCCGATGATAATCTTGTCCTTTTGATACTTCAATTATCTATCTAATATTAGACAAAATGATGGCCAAATATTTTATCAAACACTTAGCAGGCATAACAACTGAATCAATTAACACCAAATAATCACAATAGAAAATCAATCAATATAGCAACAAGAGACCATAAATGGGTTATTCCCAATCTTAGAATACGAATCTACTCACTTATAATGGAAATCAAAACCAAATTCATCATTAATAAATAATTCATAATATGCAAATTCAAATGTAAAAGGACAAGAGTAGAGATTG
>JANHAO010008698.1:0-19025 GCA_026873985.1 Saraca asoca | reverse complement strand
AGGTGCTCACTTGCTGTGTTTCTTCGCCACCGTTTAGAGGTCGGTGAAGGTGAAATGGTTAACGACCGTACGGGACAGCTGTTAAGGGGTATCTGGTAAGACTGTAACAGAGCTACGTTTAGGCAACGCTGGATAAAATTCATTGGAACATTTTTAGGCGGTGATCTCAGTGGAATATGGATTGGCTAAAAAACAAAATTGAGATTGACGGTAAGAAATTATGGGAAATAAATAAATATATATTTATAATTTCTTTAGTAAATTAATAAACTTTAAAGCCTCTCAATTTATTCTTTAAACAATTATATTGTTCAAATTATTTTAAAATGTGTCTTGCATGACTTATTTTGTCAATTCTCAAACCTCACAGTGATAAAAGATTATATGTTTGCCCTTAAATTTTGATGCCATTTCATAAATTTTTATGTGGCACATGAAATTTTCAATTTATATTTACTTAAATTTTTATTTTTTAATAAAGTTCTCTTAAAAATAACTTATCACTTGTGTTCTTCTATTGCATGCTCCCAGAAAATAAGGTAAGAAATTTGGTGATGAATTAAGGATAATTTTTCTAATAAATTGCATGTATAAAGAGATCTGCTAAATTTTAAAGACAAAAAATTTTTATCTTAAATACTTATAAATTGATAAACATTGACTGATTTGTTAATTTACCCAAATTTTTCTAAAATTATAATAATTGTGACACTTATTATTACTCAAATCTTATTATACTTTCATTTCATTTGCCACAAAAAAGAGAATGAGAAGAAGTTTTAATTTTTTTTTATTTTTTTATTTCAATTCAAATAGTAGATAAATTTTTTTTTATTTTATTAATCTTCTTCTAATTCAAATATCTTCTATTTTGTATTAAATAATTTATATATCAATAAATAATTATATTTATATAGAAATAAGATACTTATTAATATATAATTAATAATATCTAATTTTAATTTGATTAATAATATTTTTTAAAAAAATTCTCATTTTTTAAATTTTCGTATTATCTTTAAATATTAAATATTAAATTTGATATTTTATCATTTTTCTTTTGAAATTTTTATTTTTTAAGTACTCGTCACAATTTTAATTTAAAATATTTTTAAAATTTTATAAAAAATATTTCTAAAATGTATATTTTCTTTAAGATAATATAGTACTTATCACAATGCATAAACTCTTATTAATTAAATAATTAAATTTTTTAGTATGAAATAGTTAATTCAAATTTTAAATAAAATAATTTATAAATAAATTTACATGAATATCAATATATTAAGAAAATACTTTTAGAAGCATAAAAAATTCAAATAATAAATTTAATTAATTTAAAATATTAATATAATAAATTTATTAAATTAAAAGAAATATAACATTTCTTCACAATTAACATAAATATAATTATATAAATTATATAATCATATAATAAATGAAAATGTAATAATGATTTATCTATATTTAAATATATTATAATTTATAACTTAAATTTATATTATAAAATATTATTAAATAAAATTAATTAAATTCTTGTCGAAATATAAATTAGTTTTTTTTTAATAAAGATGGTGGATTACAAATAGAGTTAGACTAAAAAATTAGGGTGCCGAAAGTACAAGGTGAGTGGGAAAATTAGGTAAACAAGGAGATTTTGGATAGCTCCTAGGGTTGGGTTAAAAAAAATGCTTAACTATGTTAAACCGATGGAAATTAACTAATATTAAATAGATAATTAGGATTTTATTTTTAGAATGATTTATTGTGGTTTATAATTTTATTAAAAAGAAGTTAATTCTTTAAACCCCCAATAATTTTCAACAAAATCAATATTAATTTTATACCATATGATGCATTTTTAAGTTACAATTCCAATCCTATTTTCCATTGTCATTTTACATGCTCCTTCAAAATTCACTTAAACTCTTTACCTCAATTTGTCTCCTCCTCATCTTCTGCCTAAGCCCTAACTCCCCAACGTGTCACACCACCAATGACTAACACAAACCCTGCCACCACCAACTCTACCACTCAACTTGTCTCTTCCTCTTCATTGCAAGAAGATTCAATCGGCAAGCAAGCCACTATTGCTAAAAGGCATGAGAAACATCCCATGTTCTTTTATCATTCTATTTTCCTTTATTAACAGAATTTCTCAACACCCTAAATTTTTTGTGAACAAATTGTGACCAAAGGTTTAGAATTTTTAATTTTATTTCTAAATTTATATTTTGTCCGCAATCTATTTTGTTTACTTTAGTTTTTATTTATTTATTTATTTATTATTCCAATGTATGTTAGCTTTAAATTGAAATTATCCATCTAAAACAACTATAAGCCAAATTTAGCAGTTTAGATTGGCTCTCTGTGTAACAACGGTTGACTGTGATTGAATGAATACATGAAGGGAAAGTGTAGGTTTAGTTAGAAAAATAAAGCAAAACTAATATAACCTGAACGGAGCCTAATCTTAGTAGATCCAAGAAGAAAGAGCATATATTAGGAGAATAGGGAGGAAGAAGGCAGAGAAAAGAAGGATCTGAAGATGAGAGAATATTGGTAAGCTGAAGAACAGAGGGATTGCAAGGAGGAAAGGAAGAAAGTGTAGAAGAATCGATTGAGAAGGTGAAGGCAATTTTAGAGAGGAATGAAGAGGCAGAGAAGGATAAGATATAGAGAGAACAAGGTGAAATGATACTCAAAAGAGAACTCTCCCAAGGGCTTGGATGTAAATAAGTTAAGTAGGGTCGAAAATTTACATGTTTAAACTTAAATTTATAAAGAATACATGAGTTTAAGTTTAAGCTCAAGCTTATTAAATTTGAAAAATTCGAGCTTAAGTTTGAGCTAACTCAAATATGAATCTAAATAAATTTATATGAATTATTTAATTGAATTAAAATATTCAGATTTAAGTTTAAGTTTTAATTGAATATAAGTGTATACAAGTTTATACAAACTTATACAAATAATTTGTTATTTTATCTAAATTTAAATATATAAAAACTTACTTTTCACATATATATAAAATGTCAAATTTTTGAATTTTATTTTACATATTAATATAAGATTTATTTACAATCATCAAATCCATCTCAGAATACCTACATAACATTACATAATATCAAAAAATATTCTTAATAAAAAGTAATAAATAATAAAAAAAAACTAATTATTCCATTTAAAACAAAGGAGACTCTACAATTACTAATGTAATTAAATTTTATATATATTATATTATTATATAATAAAAATAAAAATATATATTTATTATTAGATTTGTTTAGATTTGCAAAAAATTCAATCTAAATAATAAGAGGCTCAAGTTCGGCTAGTACATAAATCAAGCTCAGTTCATTTAAATTTTACTTATTTAAAATTCAAATTGAATTGAAGTTTTTACAAAGTGATCTCGACCTACTCATAAGTAATTTGATTTGTTTGCGTCCTTAGTAATGAAATTGGATGGTAGAAAAACCTAGCAAAGAACTAGTAGACAAACCTCTGACTCTTATGTACTATTTTTAATGATAATCTGAAACATACTCATGGATAAACATATTATATTTCAATTTTTATTATCTCATTAAAAAAATATGAAAAAAAAGATAATTAGAAAATTCAAATTTAAGAGACATTTTAAATATTTTATAATTAAAAATATATTTTAATTAAATTTAAATGATTAAAATATAATTGATAAAAATATTAAATTTTGATATATATGATATTTTTTTAATCGTATGGACTTAATTAAAGTATTCATTTAAAGATAAAATATTTAAAATATTTTATATTATTTAATTTAAAATTATGATTATTATTTTATTATTTTGCTAATAAAAAATTTGAATATATATATATTTTTTATATTTTAAAGAATATGGATATAAATTTTAAAAAATCAAAAGAAAGAAGTAAAGTGAAGTCTATTTAACCTGGCTTGACCAGTATACCCAGAGAATGCCATATCATAATTGGTAACATGTGAATTTCAGTAATCTTACGAATTGACCAACATATCCTACAAGTTACAACTTCAAACACTTTTCTTCATCTAAGTTTTTTACCTTTCCTAAGGATCTCCTTCTATGTGAACATTACAACTTCAAACACACTTTTTTTTTTTTTTTATTCTAAGTTTTTGACTTTTTGTTTTCCTTAGAAGTTTCATCTATCTTATGGTAGAAAAAAAAAAAAGTGAAAAGAAAACACAAACTGAATTTAAATACTAATTTACCCTTGCTACGTACTTAAAAAGCCTGTAACCAATCCAACATCGTCAATCGATCCCTGTTGATCCCTTATTTAACTACAAAATCTTAAGGCGCTCTGTTTTCTGGGCGGTGCATATAAACATAAATTTCAAAATCCTATTTTTCCGTGCCCCTCCTGCTTCAATCCATTCAGTTTAATGTCGGCGGCAGCAGTCGACCTCCGATCTTCGAACAATTCGCCGCCGCCCAAACCATCGTTCTCAGTCCAGATCCCGAACTTGATGGCCCAGGGGACCTCGCAGTCTCCCTTCTATAACACTGGTTTTAGCTATTCAGAGAGCGGCGAAAGCTTGAATTTTTCTTCAAGTTTTGATAATGCAAGCGGGCGTGGATTTGCTACACCTTTTGCTCCACCGGGGAGGTCGAGGCCGAGGCTGAGGCTGGTGAAGTTAAGGAAGCAATCAGCTTCTCAGCATGCTAACTCCAGAAGTAGAACAGCTGCCACCGAGATGGTTTCGGGTTTCAATCCTTTTCTATCTGTGAGTAGAAATTCGGATCAGGTCGGTAGTTCTATTAGCACTTCAAACGGTTTTATGGAAAGTTCTAGTGGGGTACTGAATGGTGCTAGAACTTGCAATGTTAGCTTTTCAAATTGTCATTTGAAGTTTGGGGACGCGAGCTTTGAGTTTGGTGCTAAAAAGACTGAATCCGCTACGGATTTGAATGGGGAGGTAGCAGCTACTGAATGTACAGAAGAATTTAGTTTTATTAACAGAGGGAAGGTAACTACTGAGCAAGAAACAAAGGCTAGTAAGACCAATCATGTGGAATTTGTCTTCAGTGCTAAACGGAGTGACAGGGAATCAAATTCAAGCCAGGAGAGACAGAAAACTGGTGAAAATGCACCAAAGACTATTCCTGGTGATGAAAGAAAAATAAAAGCTGAATCCGAATTGGAGCATGGGAAATTTAATAGCACGGTTTTTGTTTTTAATGCTAAACAAAATGATATTGATTCTAATTCAAATAAGGAGAAAACATATTTTAGTAAATTCATGGAGAACTCTGGCTTTGATGATGTGCGTTGTGGTAAGCAGGATAGTTTTGGTTTCAATCTTAGTGGTAAAACATTAAGACTTCATGTAGAAAAGCAGGAATCTCTTGATGGCACAAGAAAGCCAGATCATCCTGCGGTGGAACCTATGAGTACCAAGACTGAAACAAATAGTAACAGTAACACATTTGTTCATAAGGATGATCATTTGAGTAATAATGACAAGAGTAACAGCATTCCTAGTGCTTGTGGTGGCATCCCTGCATTTACTTTCCCAGATGAGATTAAGAAACTGAACATCAATGATTCTCAGAAAGTTGACTGTGGGAATATTGCTAATGATTTGAAGAATTCACGTGTAAAAAGTGATGCAACTTCTGTGTTTGGAAGCAGGGAAAATTGTCATGGCTCTTTTAGTACGAGTTCAGGATCTAATTTTGATGGCCGATGGTCTTGTCCAGATGCTGCTTTTGAGGACATTTGTAGACAATATGTGAACACATTTGAAAGAAACAATGCTCAAGATGGAACCGGTGGTAATAATGCCAGTGATTCTACTGGAATGTCTTCCTGTGAGCCATCTACTAGTCAGGAAGGCATCAGAGATTTTCACTGGGGAAAAATTCCTGAAACTAAAGTTACTGAAGATTCACAAGTGAATCATAGTACCTCATCATTTTCTTTCTCATCTGGTCTCGACTCCCATCCAAATAATAATGCTTCTACAACACATTATACGAGTGCAAATCATGATAACTTTGATAATGGTTTTACTAGTGTTCCAGAAGGATCTACAGGAGATTTTATGGACTTTAAACCTCCAACATGGTATCCTTCTTGTTTTAAAGAAAATCTATTTCCTAAGTTAAATAAAAAATTGGAATCCACACAAAAGAGAAGATCTTCTAAAGAAAAAGGATCAAAACAGATGAGGAGAAAATCAAAGCCACATTCTTTGAATAAGAAACAGACGAAGCATGATCATCTCCCAAAGGAAAGCAGCCCACTAGAAACTCCTGGTAGCTTCTCCTCCCTGGGTTTTTCTCCCTATCAGGATGAGATTGCGGATGATCAAATGTTAAAACCCCCAGCAGAAATAAATGAGCCATCATTCCCCGACCATGATTATGTTCCCTCTTCTCTGCTCTCAACAGATCCTACTGACTGCCAAGATGAATATGTGGCTGGTATAGGTAAAGGAGCAAACCCTAATACAACTCATCACATAGGTAAAGGCCCAGATATGTCACACTATGAAAGTTATTTTGTTAGCAATTCTTATTCATCTGGGGCTGGAAGTGCTTGGTCCACTTTGAAATCCGAGCATGTCTCTTGTAGTACCGGTGCTTCAGCATATACTGGAGTTACCTTTGGTTCAAACACTGAAAGGCAGAAAGCTGACCAGTCTTGGTTTTCTGATGGACTGGGAGATGTGAAGAAGAAAGATTTTGCTTTTTCTGCACCATCAACTGGAGAAGATATATCATCATCGCTTAGATGTAAACAGAAGAAAAAGTATAGGAGTAAAGGGCCTTGTGACTCTTTTGTTATCTCTCCACGTTTAAATGGAAAGATAGGATCTGCTGTCACTATGTCATCACATTCTGGTGTGATTAATAGGGCTGAGAATATTGATGACCGATTCAAGCAAGGGGGAACTATGTACTCTGCAGCAATTGAAGAAACCTGTGACAAGTGGCGACTCAGGTACTGACCATAACATGTACAACGCAAGAAAGTGCGTTTTAGAATATTTTTATTTTGATTGGTTTCTTGACATTTACCTATGCTACTTTCAATTAATTATGGTGGGAAACTTAATAATATTTATTTATGTGTCAATTATTAAATTTGTTTAGGGGAAACCAAGCTTATAAAGATGAAAATTTTTCTAAAGCTGAGGACTTCTACACACAAGGGATAAATTCTGTGCCTTCAAGTGAAATGACAGGATGCCAGATTAAGTCTCTTGTACTGTGCTATAGCAACCGTGCAGCAACAAGAATGGGTCGTGGAAGGATACGAGAAGCTCTAGGGGATTGCCTGATGGCAATTGCTCTGGACCCTACCTTTCTGAAAGTACGGATGAGAACTGCAAAGTAAGGCTTTTGATGGTTTGATTTTATATTATGATTTCGTAGTTCTTTTGAGATGTTTTTATCACCAAGTAATGAAATGTTATTTATCCAAAAAACAATCTGTGCCAGCTGTCATCTTTTGCTAGGAGAAGTAGAAAACGCCCTCCAGTGTTTCAATAAGTGTTTGGAACCACACAATTTTGTTTGTTTGGATCGGAGAGTTACAGTAGAAGCAGCTGAAGGTGTACTTAGGGCTCAGGTATATTAATGCTTTTCTTTTATGTGGATAGCACAATTGTGGTTTTTTTTTTTATAGTCAGTATGCTTCTTCAGAAATACTACTTTCCAATCGCATATTAAGTGATCTTTTCTTTTCTTGAGTAATTATATATTATGCTCTAGTCCCTTTCTCGGTTAACTTATCCAGTGCATGCTTGTGTAATATCCTTAACAAGTGTTCTTCCATGTTAGCAGAAGGTGGCTGAGTGTATAGATCGTTCTGCTGGACTTTTGAAGGAGAAGACTTCTGATGCTGCTGCTACTGCTTTAGAACTACTTAGAAATGCATTGTCAATAAGTTCATACTCAGATAAGTTGCTTCAAATGAAGGCGGAGGCTCTGTGTTTGGTACTTTTTATTTCAAATCATTTCTTCACTCATCCTTGTGCATTTTTATTCTGCTTGTTTACTATTTTTTATGAATCATCTTCTGTGTTGTGGGGCTCATTAACCTGCTATGAATTTCTGGTGGCATTTTGCAGCTGCAGAAGTATGATACTGCAATTCAGCTTTGTAAGCAGAGTCAGGATCTTGCAGAAAAGAATTTCACCTCGGCAAACAATGTAGATGAGTCCGTTGTGTCCACATCTGATAATTATTTATCTGTCAGGATGTGGAGGTGGTCATTGATTTCCAGATGTTACTTTCATTTGGGTAGTCTTGAGACATCACTGAGTGTTCTTGAGAAGTTAAAAGATGCATCTCTTGAGGAAAAGTAATCTAATCTTTAACGAGCAAGGCTAATCTTTCATTTGCAGTTTCAAATTCCTGTCAAGTTTTTTTTTTTTTTTTTCTTTTTTTGTAAGGCTAGAAGTATCTGATGCTCATTTCAACCATGTAGCTGTGCAATTGAGAATATTGAAGATTCACTTTCATTAGCTGCTACAATACGTGAACTTCTATACTGCAAGGTAATTTCAAGCCAATTTGCCTATATATCGTCCTCAGGTTTAGGTGTCATATGCTGTCTCTGTCCTTTGTATCTTTTGGATCCTATATCATTTCAAAAATTTTCATATGTAAATTGATGGAGGGAAGCTCCTAATATCAGGAAAGTATTCCTCTTCTATGTGGTCCTCTGATAGCAGAAACTCTAAATTTTTCTGGGTTTCTTTCCCTTCCTTAGATCTGTTATGGGATGGGATTGTTTTCATGGCTTCCCTTGGTGCTTAGGTCATTGTTTCTCTAGGAATCTCTTGAAGAGATATGCAGAGTGACTGGTGACCTATCTTATTTTCCAGATCTTGGCTGGGTGTCCTTTGCTTCTTTCTGATACCTTCATCTCATCATCTCTTGTACTTCCTTCTTCTATCCATTGAAGTTCATTTTTGTGGAAAAAATCTTTGTATCTCTTCAGATAACTAATGAAATGTTCTGTTTATGTTATGATATTTTATACTTCTGATTAGTTCATGTTTATAAATGGCACTAGTTAGATTAACAGTCTTTATATGAAGTATTTTCAGGTTTGCAGGATTTTTTAAGTATAAGCTATTGGCATTATTTCCTCATTATGCTTGATAATAACAGAATGCAGGAAATGAAGCCTTTAAATCAGAAAAGTATACAGAAGCACTAGAGCATTATACCGTTGCTTTATCTAGCAATGTTAAATCATGTCCCTTTGCAGCAATATGTTTCTGCAACCGTGCTGCAACACATCAAGCTTTGGGTCACATTGCAGATGCCATTGCAGACTGCAGCATGGCTATGGCCCTTGATGGAAACTATGCAAAGGTTTGCTTTTCTCAATTAACTTCAATTATGCAAATTCATGGATTCATACTTAGATTTTCTTCCTAAAGGCTAGTTTAATTAGTAAAAAAATGAGCAGTATGAGCTACAGTGAACAATTGCATCTGAATTGATAAACTTCACAGAAAGATGTTTGATCGTTTAAGAAGTATTATTTTGTCTTCAGATTATATATAAAGCTATTCCTTAGGAGAAATTACATTTTAATTTTTTGTGAAGTAGAATGAAGGGTTGGACATTCAGTTTTTTATTTGCACTTTAATTCTTTTCTATAGACCTTCATCTGCCTCAGTGTTATTTACACGATTTGCTTGCTGATGTTTGCAGGCAATTTCAAGAAAAGCCACCTTACATGAGATAGTAAGAGACTATGGGCAAGCAGCCAGTGACCTGAAGAGACTTATATCTGTTCTTGAAAATAAATCAGATAAAGAGGCCAAACAGTCTGGCACACCTCATGGTACGAAAGAATTAAGGAAAGCACATCAGCATCTGCTTTTGGTGGAAGAGAAGGCCAAAATGGGAATTCCGCTGGATTTATACCTCATACTGTACGTTCTTTAAACAATTGTGGTTTTCTCATAACTTAGTATTTGACTGTTCATAATCTTATGCTTAATGTTTCCTGTATAAATTTTATGTCTCATCAAGGTTAAATTCATTTCTTTAGACACTTAATATTTGTAAAATTACTTGTTTGTTATACCATTTAACACTTTCTACTTTCATTCTATTGAATAGAAGAATAGTTATGTGTTGTACGCTGAAACATGTGAACTTTTATGCATAACATGGTCAAGTCATTATTTACACAAGGAAGAAACCTTTTCAACATTTCTTTTTTAATGAAAATAATGAGAATGTCTGTTATTTGAAGTGTTTAATAATCACCATATGACAATGAGGGTTCGACATGTACTGGGCACCTTTGAATTTGATGCTACCTGATAATAGTTAATTCAAAACTTATAAACTATTTATGCTTTAAATTGTCAACATCAGAGGAATTAAACAATCTGCTGCAGCAAGTGATATCAAGACGGCATACCACAAGGCAGCTCTCAGACATCATCCAGACAAGGTACAAGGTTTTCTGTGCCTATGTTAACAATTAATTGATTTCTGATCAACTTAGATTTTTGCTGAAGAAGAACTATACTCATCTTAAAATGCTTTCCCTTTCTGCTTTGGGATTTAGGCTGGTCAGTTGATGTCAAGAAGTGAGATTGGAGACAAGGGCCAAATCTGGAAGGAAATTTTGCAGGAAGTGCACAAGGATGCTGATAGGCTTTTCAAAATGATTGGAGAGGCATATGCTGTGCTTTCAGACCCTGCCAAGGTTTGCTACACACATTATAATAACCACTAGCTTACAAGTCTTAGTTTATAATTGAACTCTAGCCCTCCATTGTTGTGCTTGTAATCTTGTACAAGGAACTTTTGATCTTTAGCAATTACTACCATGAGTTCCTCTATGAAAGTAATCAACTAGAGGGAGAGTAAGGAAGGAGTGAGAGATTGAATAAGAAGAAAAAAGAAGAAAAATTAAAAGAATGGCTTGCAGTTCTAACTATCATGACTTCAAACTGCATGCTGGTGTTGAAATTATTTAGCTGCAACTTTACAACACTATAGTTTTAATGAAGTAAACAACTGTATCATATCCTTCTCCTTTACAATTAAAGCATCCTATCTGTCAAAGAAACCTAGATTCCTCTTCTGCATCCAGTTATCAGCATGGTGTAATTGCCCTTGTCACAATATCAGTGATAAAAGTGTGAGGTGATGAGGACACTTGAGGTTATCAAAACTTCCAACTGATGAAGTGTTCTTTCAGCTAATTTAAGACAATTAACAAGATTCTAGTTTGAAACTGTATAGCTTGTATTTTGGACTTGTCTACATCTGATTGACAGATAGACGTGTTTAGTTCTCTCACTTGCAATAGGTGCTGCTGCACCTTCATATGTAATACATCTAGCAAGAATGTACAGACCATGGAATCAATTAAGATCCTGTGGCACAAAGATTCAGTTCTTGTAATCCAAGAGGTGCCACTTTCCCTAGTTATTATCTCCAAGAGTTGTCATGGTATTTCAGTTCCTTTGTTTCTGTTAAGGTCTATTACTATTCTTGTTTGAAATAGATTAATTTTAAAACTGAGAAACTTCTGTTTTATTTGATTGTAGCGCACAGAATATGATTTAGAAGAGAAGATGAGAAAAGCATTTAAGGAAAGCAACAGAGGTAGTCCAAGCAGAAGATCTTCAGATTTTTACGGGTATAGAAGAGCATCAAATGTACACAGGTCTCCTTTTGACAGAAGTTCTAATAGACGACATGGACAGGATAGTTGGAAGACTCATGGAAACTCATATTCTGGATGGTAAAGATGATACTAGCAAGAGGGCACTGACATGCATTAATTGTGACGGCTGCCAGTGACCTAGATTACATTTCATGAAGTTCTGAATTCTTGAATAAACTGCTCAACACTGCTTTCAGGTACATAAACATTACTAGCAGAAGCAATGAGATATGTGGTCTTATTCGGAGACTCTAATCAGTCCTTTAATTATATTTGTTTGTTAATATTGCAGGCTTGAGCTTTAGGAAGTGTAGAGCATCAGGAAATTAAAAATATAATATTGCATAAGAAGTCCATTTCAAGCCTTAGCTCTGTTCAGATACATGATTAATAAGGAAATGACAGTATTCCTGCCTTTCATTCCATGCTTATCATTGTACAGGAGTTGATTTTTTCAAGAAAGGGAATGGTAACATACACACGGAAAGAGGAGTTAACACAGTTCTATATTATTGTTATTATTATTTTCAAATAAAAGAGATGTTGCTCAAGTTCTCACCGTAACATTAATTTGTAGAATGTAATAGATGCTTACTGTGTTGTTTCTCCTTTCCTCTCTGATTGAGAACATAAGCAGAAAATGATTAGTAGATGGATTATTCCAAATTGCTTGTTGAGCAAGCTGAATGGATATATTTGTTTGCGTTTTGTTTTGTTGCTTTTTTTAAACAGTTTTGTAGAATAAGATTTAAAAATAGTTTAAAAAAACAAAATAAAATGTTTGACAAAACTATTTTCAAAACAAATTTAATTATAATAATGCCGAGGAGTTTAGTTTTCTTGTTTTTGGACTATTTTGGAAACAAAAACAATAGTCTTAAGATTTTTCTTGCTTGGGTTATGTGAAAAATGCTACTAATGATTGACCCAATGTAATTGTATCATTTGCACCGGTTCACAAGTGTTTGTGAATTGTAATTGTGAAAGCAGATGTTTCCATTGGCTTGAATAGGAATGTCAATGTATTTAGTTCAATGGATATCTCACAGATGATCAACACTTGGATGCCAATTCAGTAGCAAGGAACTGTCCAATAACATAACACAGCTTAAGGTACCTTGTAGGCTGGCTGATATACTCCAAATGGATGGCTGACTAGTACAACAATTTCGGAGAATCGCATTTAAGTATATTACTACCCTTTAATTGGATCGAACATTCTTAATTCTTATCGCTATTATAGATAAATATTTTCCAAGTACAATCAATCAATGATCAACCATTCCAATGGCACTGGCTAATTCTCTGGGGAAAGGGCAAACACTTCTTGATGTGAAAAATTTATAAAAACATTTTGACAAAAGGATGACTACCAATACAAAAGTTTCCCGTTAATCCCTCAATATGTAGGAGGTACCACAGATCTGCTAAAAGGGATTACAACCTCTTAATTTCAATGTAAATTAAAATGCAATACAAAATCAAAGTACCTAGAAAACAAAAACGAATAATCTCCTATCAAGCCACACAACCAGACTCATCGAGCAGCTTGTGCTTGAGCATGTTCCAGAAGTTGACTGACTAATTTGTAGGTACGCCCTGAGAGTGCCTTAGTATGGTCAATCAGCTGCTCATACCTGAAAAAATGTAAGATTTTGAAGTGTAAGGGTCAAGAGAGAATAAGGAGGGTGATGGACACCAGGAATGGGAAAAGTGCAAGACTGGTCAGCATGGCAACCAATGAATATAACAGAGGCAATAAAGCTTTGTCTACCGGCTTAACAATCAATTAATCTGTTAACTTACACATTCGGATGACTGGGTTCCATGATAACAGTTCCCGTTTCAGAATCAATTTTGGCATCAAGCTTCGAGCTACGGATGAGATTCACAATCCATCTCTCAGCTTCCTCATAATTCAAATTCAACTTCTCAGCAAGAACACTGTCAATAGAAAACATAAATTGAAGAACTGTCTTAGAACTAATTGCTTGGTACTTTAAATTCCCTCTACCATTTAATTATTTTAGAAGAAAAGCTGGCAAATAAAAAATATCAGTAAGGAGGTGCATACCCCATGTCAATGCGTTGGTGTATTCTGCAGTATGTCTCAAAGATAAATAGCCTAGCATTTTCAAGGAATTCATCCCTTAATGGTACAGTAGAAAAATTGCCTTCTTCAACTCGCTTACCAAGGAATGGGTCATTGAGGATCACCTACATTGTGGTAAGTTGCAAGAGTAAGCACATCACAATCAACAGATAGAGGTGAATGTACCACTTGCATTACTGGATTAGGGTGATTTTCCCTCACCCTAGTCACCTCAATAAAATTCATTGTATAATAATAATAATAATAATAATAATAATAATAATAATAATAATAATAATAATAATAATAAAACATTGTTCTTCAATGATTGCTGGCTAACACAGAAAGGAACTTACCTCTTCACACTCCTTCATTTTCTTTTGAGCCCCATCAAAGTCGTAGTTAACATAAACACATGCCAAAAATTCAGTGATGGGGTCTTTGTACGAATGCTGCTCTTGTTGAATAACTTTTATAAAATCTTTGAACTGAGGCCTTCTGCGCTTGTTGACAATGAATGCTGTGGCCAAGTATCGTAAAAGGTGGGGAGCATTGGTTTGAATTGCATTTAGATACCTGGAAAAATATTTTTTAAGTCTGATATAAAGCCTCATAATAACTACTATGCACAGTCAATGCAAAAGAAAAGAAAGAGGCAAAGAAAGGAGAAAATTGAACATCTAAATGGGGTTTGCCATGGAAATAATATGATGCATGAAATATCCTATAATTAATTGAAGGATGACAAGGAAGGACAACTCCAAACAGCATACTTGTCCTGATTAAACAAATCAATTATTTGTGTTCTTCCATTTTCGTGGTTGAAAAAGATGAAGAGACTCCAATGCATCAACCAAATTCTGCTCTGCACCTGATTCATAGGTGATGTAAAACTCTGCAACAAAGTTTGACAATGTTAAGCCTATATCTAGAATTCCAAAAAGCGTGTGCACATGATCAACTGACAAACAACCTTTGAGTCAATAATTTCCTTCAAACGATTTAACTCTTCAAGAGCAATGTCCCAATTTTGCATCAATATCTCAGCAGCCAGCTTTCCCCATAGTGCACTCAAACTCCTTTCACTGTTGGTGCATAGAGCCCTATACTGATAAAGATAATCAGCTGCACCAGAGTAGTTTCCACACTCAAACTGAAATTTGGCATATTGATATAGTGCTTCTATTTGCTCAGGACCAATCTGTGGAAAGGAGACATCATTTTAAAAAGTTAGAATGATGCAAGAAAATTAAACATTCAGCTAAAAGGTTCGAGATAGAGAGACAAAATCCTAGGTAAAGAAGAAAATCTTAGGAAACTATGTAAATTTACAACATAAAGATATACATAAATTAATATACTGAGTTTCTGACGTATAACTTCTACTAAACTAGTATACTGTCATCCACTACCCTGGAACATTATGGCAACATGTGTGCCTGAACACCCAGAGAGCCAATAATTACAAAATGCCTTAAGCAGTTAAGCCCAATTAACCTCCCTTGAAATTCAGTATATAATTTGGGAGAGCGAAAAATCAAATTCCAAAACTAACTAAACAATCAATCTCAATGACAATGGTAATCCAACATAGAAAATGTAAAAGCCAAAATCTAAAGATCAAACTTTAGCCACCATTATCAAAATTCTATGTTTCGCCTGTCCATCTAATAATCTAACAGTTCCCACGAGAAATTTTTTATTTTATTTTATTTTTTATAAAAATGCAGAAAATCCAGAAGGAAAAACAAATAAAAACCTGGTATCTATCACTGAGCATCTGAAGATTATACTGTTTGTCAGCCCTCAACTCCTGAACCGCAGCCGCATTCTGCAAGAATGCAACGAGAGGCGCCGCAGCTTCCTCCAAAGCCTTTAGCCTAGCCACCACTTCCGCTCTCCTCTCCACCATATCTACCATAAATTCCGCCGTTTTTATCAGCATACGAACAGCAACACAAACACATACCCAGAATTGAACAAATAAAAAAACACAAACACACACACACAAATTTAGAACCTTGGGGAACGTCTTCGGTGTGGTAGAGGCTTTTGTGGATGTCCATGGCATAATCAACCATATTGGTCTTGTTGAGAAGCTCAATTTTGGCCTTAAGGATCTGGTCATTCTCGTAGAGTTGGCGTTCCTGAAGAAACTCGAGAAGAGGGAAGACAAGGTGCCGATCGAGTTTCGGGGCGATCCGTGGGGTTAGGTCGTAGGTCGCCATTGATGCCTTGCTCTGCTTCACAATGAGTCTAGCCCTAGATGTCAATACAGATGAAGATTGCAAGGACTGGAGGCAGCTTTAACCAAGCAACAAGGGAACGAGGGTTTAGGATAGACTATTGCTATTTGATTGTGTTTTCCTGAAAAATATAAATAAATAACTGAAACCTTTATAATGTAGATTAGGGCTGTATGGAAGTGTTTTCAAGTATTTTTGTTTTATTGTTTTTGAAAACTGTTTTTTTATAATTAAAAAATAAAAAACTTGTTTGTATATAAATTTTGAAAACAAGTGTTTTCTTTATTTTTTAAGATGAAAAAAAATATATTTAATATTATTTATAACTTTGTCATTCATAAAAATAGGTATTCTTCTTATTTTTGAAAAAAATCTGAAAATAGTTACATGCAAAAAACAAAGAAAAACACCATTTTGCTATTTCCTGAAAACTGTTTTTTAGTTACACTTTTAGGAAATTGTTTTTGAAAAACAGTTTTTGAAAACAGGTTGCCAAACAGATTTTTTTGTTTTTGTATAATAGAAAAACAAAAAAACTGTTTTTGAAAATAAAAAAACTGCTTCCCAAACAAGGCCTTATATTTTTGGGTTAATGTTTTTGGCATTCACTTTCTACTGCAAGATATATCTTTTTCCAGTTCTTACAAAATATTTGTAATTTTGTAATCTTTATCTTTATCACAATTTTTCATAAGAATTTATAACTTTTGTTTGAATTTACAGTAAATATAAACATTATAAATTTATAAAAATATTTATTTCTCAAGTTAAATTATTCTATTACTTCTTATAATTTCAATTAATTTTTAATTAAATCCTTATGATAGTGTTTAGTCTGTGAAATCTTTTTTACGTTTCCAGAAATGTTTTAAGAAAATGTTAAATTTCTAAATTTGGTTCAAAATTAATAAAGATTTATTTGAGAATATTCACATTACTAATAATGTTTTTAACCTAATATTTCTTCAAAAGATTCTCATGGGGAGAAATGAGTATTTTATGTTCCCATGACATTAGCATATTTTAGTAATATAAAAAACTATTTTACCTACTTTTTCATGAAAACTTTACTACCATTATCACCTTAATCCACCGTTACCCCTTATCGTTGACTATTGTTCGTTACATCCACGACCCTCCATCACCCATCACTGTTGGCTATATTGTCCATCACCACCACCCATTGTGTAATACCTAAAAAAAAGAAGTTATTAAAGGATTAAAGTGAAAAAGTTTAAAATTTCACGAGTGTCAGATTGTAATTTCTCTTTTTCTTGAAGAACCTTTTTGAAGGCTATGGAAGGTTGATGGAGTCAAAGTGTAAATTTTCTTATTTTCTTTTATGTATATAATTTCCCTCAATTGGCTTCCCTTTCCTGAAACTTCTCCTATGGGTGTCCTTACTCTCTCCCAAAGCTTTCTTCCACCCCTATGTTCTCTGACGTCCAGCAGTGCTCTGGTTGTCGTCATCGTCTGACACTTTCCGATCGATGACTTTCTTGTTCTCCGGTGCCTCACATTTCGCCATTCAACTAGAGAATTCGTCTTTCCCTAGTTGCATCATCGTTGTCGACAGTTCCTCCTCTAATTTCTTGTTGTTTGACAAGTTAATTGCTGGTCTCTTTGCTAGCCACCTCCCTTACCTTCCTCTGGCACCTCTTCTTTCCGACTCAGCTTATGACAGTCTTCCTTCTCCTTTTTCGGCTGGTTTGGCTAGCTACCTCCACCAGCTCACTGGCAGTGATCCAGCTCCAACCGAGCGCCCTACCTACACTTTGGAGGGTGGTGAGTAATCCTAAAATAAAAGATTTATTTTATAGTAACTTCATAGCAAGTTTTTAAGATAGGTGTTGATGGTGGATTTTGGTTCGGTGTAAATCCAACCAACCTGAAGAGTTCTTTGGAACTCAAACTGTAATCCAGTTGTGCAAATGAAGAGTGAAGAGATGGGAAGGAAGAATAACAAGAATGCAGGAGGATTTTTAACCTAGTACAGCTAAAACTAGACAGCATCAGTCCCTACATCCATGGTATTATTTTATTACTCTGGTGAAATTTCTATAGAGTTTCAGTATGTATTTTTCTTGCCTCTCCTTACAGTGATCTCATCCCTCTTATTTATAGAGGTTGAGAGGTTACAAATATAATTATACAAGTCATAATTCTGTTATATCAAATATATCAAGTAATAAATGTAAATGACAGGTATGGCTTCTGCAAACTGCTTTTTGTGCATGGGCCCTTGTAAGCTATTTCTTGCAGTCTGACCTTACAAGTCAAGTCTAAATGGGTGCCTACTCATAGCAAGCTTTCAGCTGGGTGAAATGTCGCGTCCCATGAGCTGAGACTACTGATTTGGTGTCACTACTAGCCTTTGATCAGTGAGATCAAGCTTGTGAGCTCGCACTTGGCGATGCTAGCTTGCACAAAGCGAATTGTTAGCTATACAAGCCAGGGCTTATCTCATAGTGAGCTGGGGCTTTTGCCTCATTCTTGTGCTCTTGTAGCTAGCGATCTGATGATCTTAATTCTTTTTCTCATTTAGACTTATTTGCTACTGGGCCTGTGCCTACCCATTTTGCACAGTACCAGAAAATACCTACAACAATAGGTTAGTTAAAACCCTCATTGTGAAAAGTTGAAGAAAGATGAAATTTTTTTTATAGATTTATTCTAGATAAATTCCCTTTAACGAATTGGACATACTAATGACAAATTTTTGGAGCTTTAGCTGGCTTAACTTTCTAAAGATTTTCTAAGGTGAGTGGACAATCCTCCTCATTTAATAATCTCATGAGTAAATATAAAATAATTTTATTATATAAAATGTTATAAATCCTTTTAAATAATGGGGATTTTCCTATATGTTGAAGTGGTTTTGAATGTATATTTATATATTGTATGTGTGCATGAAATGGTTTGTCATGTTAAAATTATGTATTTTCATCTTACTTTATATTATTGAAATTGATGATACTACTTTTCTATATGAT
>JANHAO010008697.1:0-19047 GCA_026873985.1 Saraca asoca | reverse complement strand
AATAACAGCGTCGTGTTTACATTTTTTTTCAGATCTAACCCACTTCCAACATAGCCACGAGATAAACTCCTAATCAAATGAGAAACAAAACACCCCCCAGACCCCCCCCCCCCCCCCCCCCCCCAAAATACAACCAATTTTGCTTCAGACTACTGTGCAATGGTGAGGCATGGGTCATTCGTGAGAGGGCTCTAGGCATCCAAACTTTGAAAAATATAAAAAATTTCATACTACTTTAAACTTTTTTTTAAATCTATATAAAGCCCCAAAAATAAAAATATTTTTCGTTAAAATCTTTAACGAATTATTTTTCAATCCCTTTAAAAATTTTCTTTAAACTTTATCTCTGATTATGCCTACAGTCTACGAAAGAAGTTACAATTAAATAGAATGATAATAGTATTAATCTTTTCTTCTTTTTGTGCTAATTATTTTACGGAGAAGTTTACTCTTATCTCAATATTATTCAATAATGTTATTTCTATTTTTTTATTTATATTAAAAAATAAATTCTTCTGTGAACCAGCTTTTTAGAGGATGTGCTTAACCCTTATAAGCATTTTTTGTGCCTTGCCCATTAAATCTTTAGTCCTTTGAGAAGACAGACGTAGGAAGTTATCGTCAGATCCATGCCAGCACTTTAAGCAAATGTATTGAGGCCACAAAAGATCATTCAAACAGTCACTATGTTCCACGAAAGTGACACCAACCAAGGATTGATTGATTGAAAGCATAGATAGTTGTGAGTTCCAAGGTCAAGGGAGGGCCGAAAGAAGAGATGCTTCTTCGTGAACAAATTGAGCACCTACTGCTGTAAATATATGTGTAGATATGATTCAAAACTGCAAAGATATCTCTCTCTCTCTCTCTCTCTCTCTTATCGCATGACTTGAGAAGCGTTTAACTCTCCAATTTAAATTACCCTGTGATTTATTTGGAAGAAGAAAAGGAGGACCATATTAGAATAAATTAGAGATGAAATTAACAATTCATCATTAAAATTATAAAATAGTGATAAAATAATTTTTAAATTATAAAAATAATTATAATAATTTTTAATAATATTTTATTCATATAATTTTATTTTTATTTTTATTGTATTATTCAAGAATAAAATTATATACATAAAAAATAAAATTATATAAATAAAATATTATTCATAAACTATTATAATTATTTTTATAATTCATAGATAATTTTATCAATATCTTTATAAAAGTTGACTCAAATTTCTTTATTTCCTCTCTTTCTTCCACCTTGAACCAACCATTAATTACATTAATTGCAAATAACTTTAGCAACCAGCGAGTACAACAGCTAGCCAGTTGGATACGGACGACTGAACCTCAGTCTGAGCGCTTGACTGCAAGGATAAAGGTGTAACTGTAACCTGTAAAAGCAGAAGAAAACACAAAATAAGCAAATAAGAATAGAAAGTAGCATGCTTATGAAGGAACAGAATACACAGATGTGCTACTTACAAATCCCTCCCCAAGTGCATTTGAGTCTAGATCCTCGTTTACATTCTGCTGCCCATTTTCTATTAGCTGCAAATGTGAATATGGGCACTTCTCGTTAGGATGTGTCCAAAATTATCATAAATTTGTTATCATAAAAAACATATATAAAGAGTATCAGCAATAAGAAGGAATGGTCATGTTCAAATTTCAAATTTCAAACTCCAAATTCTGCCATAAAAAGTGCAAACTTTTCATCCCCATTATGCCAGAGGCAATATAGAGCTCTAAGGATTTTTCTTGCTTTCCAAGTGATGTTAACAGTACCTCCATTCTGAAGTATTTCTTTCCTGTTTGTTGAGAAGTGAGCTTTCCTGCAACGCCAACAGATTCAATCTCTATGTTCTTACGTTGTGAATTCAGGCGGCGTGCTGCTCCCTAGAAATTCCACACAAGAAGTTCCATTTCAATAAGTCAACCAAAGGAATATAAGCTGGCTACAAAGATCACAACATCTAGCCATCTTAGGCTAGGACATGCATCCTTGTATAATAAAAAATAAATAAATTTGATCCAAGTAAAGAAATAAATAAGTTAGGCTTACAGCAGCAGAAGCATCACGCCCTAGTTGTGCTAACATGATTCCAAGACTTTGCTGGTTAGACATGTAATGGGGAGCTGAGGGGCGTCTGTTTGTTGTCACAGCTTGCCAACTTAAAGATGGCCTCCATAGGCTCTGCCTTGTAACCTTGATACCCTATTATAAACATGAAAAAGTACAGCATATAAGTACTGCAACTAGAACTCAGAGCAGAACGTCAAACTAGAATCTGCTATACAAAGTTGATACAAGCATAACATGAGTTGAATACAAATTTTAAAATTTAATTTTGCTAAAGGAGAACTTGGACTCCATACAAATTATGGCCTTTGGAATGTTCCATATAGCCAGAGAGTAAATTGTCAAAAGGGAAAAAAAATACCAATAAAATTGATTAAGGCTAGAGAATAGGTTGCCAACTGCAATACAAAAGTACGAAAATTTATTTTAGTGTTGGTTTCCTGTTTTTAATAGCATAAATAATTTTACGCCAACAATTCATTGAATTGAAACCGAATGACTTAATTTTGATCCATCACCAACTTGATAGTCTTACACTAGCAGAAAAAAATAATCTTGGCATTCAAGAGTCTTATCACACAATAAAAACTATAATTCACTTTAATAACATAAAAATATACACCAAGAGTAAAATTTAAGCAAAAGAAGAAGAATGAAATGAAACCTTGTTTGCAAGGGGAGAGCTGGGGATCCCAATATTTAGCAAGCAGTTTTTGGGGAAGATTCCTCTCTTGATATCTCTTATGGCTGCGTGAATTAACGGTAAGCATACAGTGACTGCATCCTTCAAATCGCTTTCACAGCTTTCATTCTTTTTCCTGTGAAATTGTACACAATATAGGCCAGGTGATCATCAATTGGAGGAAGAAAAGGATATACAAGCACCAAGGAGAGACATAATCACCAGTTCAAAGATATACAGAGAGAAGGTACACCAGAAATGAGTGCCTCTCTAGCTCCAGCAACAGCTCCCGAGTATAAACTATTTTAAACAATAACAATTGAAAGACACCAGAGTTATAATTCACATTTTAAGTCCATTCTCAATCCAAATTTTACTGGCAAGATTTCTGTAAATTATAATTAGCATTTATAAACATTTTAGACATTCTTAACATCGTACACTAACTATGACATGTGTGCAATTAATTGACTGTTTCTGAAACAAAATAATTATACTTAAGCGATAATTAAGAGTAATTGAGGGAATAAAAAGGGGTAATGTCACTTACTTTGCATATCCACAAGATGATCCCGTGTTTAGTCCACTAATAACCTGTTTTGAAAATCATTAATTGATAATAAGCTTCATGATAACCCGTAAATCTTCTAAGAGGAGATAGGTTTTTCATGCAAAGCACCTACCAAAAGAGGCTTTGACCATGAAAACAATGCCCCGGATAATGCCAAAGATACACAATCTGCCGGAGTCCCTGTAATTAAGAAGTTGAAATACTTAAAAACATTACACCCAGATTTCCACTTTCAAAATCTCTGTAAATCCTATAATAACAAGCAGGAAGAGTTTAATAAATTAACATTTTCAATAAATGATGACGATTTTAACAGCTATCATAAGCACAATTCTTTTCACTTGATAAGCATAAATGTACCTGAGACTTCATAAGCGGTGGCGCCGCCAATTTCAGCCGAACACACAGCCAGTGTCTCCCCAGTTGTAATTGCATGACTACGGACGGACATATTCCTGCGTTATCGAAACAATTTCAGAGTCAATGATTAAAAGACGAAGCCACTTCAAGTTTCAACATGAAAGCTTAAGAAACTACGAGATCAACCAAATCTGCTTTGTAGAGAAGTAAGAACACGAAATTCAACTTCTGAAAACAGAGCAACAAGGCGAAGAGAATGTACGATTGAGGAGCGCAGACATGGACATCGAGAAGGCCATCTCGAACCAGAGCTTCAACGAGTAACGCGAGACCAGCAGATTCTATGCCTTCACCATTCGTCACCAGAACGACGGGCTTTCTGGTAATTTCCTCTGTTTTCTCATTTTCCTCGATCGAACTCGAGGATTTGCCAAAAGCAACAGATTTGCTTGGTTCCTGTGGTTTGCTGTCATTCCTACGGATCAATACTTGTTGAAGATTTGAGATCAAAGCTTGGTTCAAGAAGTTGTTCTTCACAGACGTTGCCATTGGAGACAGAGAGCTTGTTTTAGGGAAAGTTCACTGTTTTTGAGTAATTCAAATTATTTTTGGGGTGCCTTAGATTTGTGTGTGTGTGTGTGTGTATATATATATATATATATATATAGCGTTCATTATTGTCACAAGGAAAATGGCGATATAATTACTTGCTGAGCATCACCATGTGTGCAGTGCTGCATAATATACCCACTTTAACCCGTCTTCTTATCAATCAATGCCGCCATCTTCTGTTTTTTTTTAATTCATGGTAGACTAATTATATAACCTCTAGGTTGAATTTACCGCTATTAATTTAATTTTTAACCATTGTCAATGATAATGAATAATAATATAAAATTAATTTATAACAGAAATGGATAAAAATTAAATTCTAACTCTTAATTCTAGTGTGATGAAAAAGGTTTTTTTTTTTAATAGATATATCTGTGTATCTCAAAATAAGCTCTTTCTTTTTTTTTTTTTGCTTTTTAAGATTTAAAATTTCAAATTTTTAAGATTGACACATAAAGTATGGAATAGTACCCACCACAGTAATTTGTTGATTATGGAATCTTATATTTATATACTCTGAAATATTTTTAATATTAAACTATTTAAGTGTTCCTCAAGAATATTATTAGGTCTATACCAGCACCTACTTTGGGGTGTTGGTTGTTTGGAATTTACCGAAAGAGATTAATATCTTGCACTATTTTTTAATATCTTGTAATCATAATTTAATTCAATACATCTTTTTTTTTTCCTATTATATTCAGAGAGAGATAAACAAGTTTTTTATGAGTTCTATTGTACTTCAATACAGTGGATATTGATCTTTTTGTTTTTTAACTATTTTTTGTTATATTTAAAAAGAGACAGATATAAAAATTTTTATATGTGTCCTATTATGATTTTATTTGACAATCAATTGATTATATTAACTAATTGTATTAATGATTAACTAATAGCTTATTATATTAATTAATTTAACGAGTTGATAATATTAACTAATTGTACGAAGATATTTGATAAAATTAATTATTTACTATTAACATTTATATATAAAATGACATATAAAGATATGAGTATATTTTATAATTTATTTAAGTATTTTTTATTTTAATAATATTTTAGATTTTAAAATATTATATATTATATTTTTCTTCTAAAAAAGATTATTGTGATTTATTATTTATTAGATTGTTAAGAAATAAATAATTATAATTTATTGTATTTATTAATTTTTGTTTCAAAATAAATAATTATTTAATTATACTTATTATATTTTTTAAAAAATAAATAATTATAATATGTTATTTATTATATTTTTGAGAAATAAATAGTTATAATTTATTATAAAATTTTTATTAAGAAATAAATAATTTTAGATAAAATAAGTTTATTATTATATTATTATTATCTCTTATAAATTGATGGTGAAAGAAAATAGAAAATGGATTAAATAATATATAATGGCAAGAGTGTCAATTTTAAATTGATTAAGAGTAATAGTATCTTTTTACATTCTAAATATCAAATAATTAATTGAAAAAATTAGATTTTTTATTTTTTAAGAGCTAAAAAATTGATTCAAACAACTATTTATTAAATACTTAAAATAATTAATTAAATTAATCAAATAATTAAAATCTCTCAAATCAGTTAAAATCTGATTATCAAACACTCTCTGTCTATAAAAAAAAAATCCTAAATCTTACTATACATAAAATTATATATATATATATATATATTCAAATATGACAGATAAATGATAAAAAAAAAATCCAAATTTTGTTTTAATGCATCTTGGGTGAAAATGACCGTTTGGTTGGAAGAGTAGGCTCCTTGGTCGTCACGATCCACAAGAGAAAAAGGATGGAGACAATGGTAGCAATGACCTTTGAATTTGTTGTCCTTTCTTATGAGCAAGAATGGTGTAAAAAGTTTCTAGCCTAGATTTGTGCAAAGAAGCATTAAAGTCAATTATGTGGATGACATTTGAAGCCATGATTATAGGACCAACCATCATTACACGGGCAGAACAAAGCGTGTTACATTACCACAACATCACATGGGGCATATGCTTTTCTCGAAAGATACCCTTTTTTGTTTTTCCCTACCTATTAAGGGTATTATCAGAAAAAATTTACATATTAAACACAAATTTTTATAACAATTTAATGCATTCTTTAATAGAATCAAACTTAAAAACATATCATTGTTTTGTGAATCTTATATGCAGAGAACTAATTTACTTCCTTGCCTGCAAGGACAGATAAAAATTCTATAGAATTTTTAAGATTTATTATTTTATATTATATTTAATAAATTACTATTATTATTTGTTTTATTTTATTTTAAAATTTTAAAAATATTATTGTTACAAACATTATTTAAAATAAATATCTTATAATTTTAAATTAAATTAAATTTGATGCATTTGATATATGTAATTAAAAAATGTAAAAATTGGTTTTAAAACCTATACTCAAAATAAAAAATGTATAAATAATGACACTAATTATAAAAAATTTAATATAATATATGTAATATAATTACAGATGAATTTGGATTTTTATGAGTAAAAAGTTCTTTGATTTTTTAATTTTTCTTATCAATTTTGTAAAATCAGTAATAGGTGAACATTTGATTTGGTAAACAATCATAATTCATGAGTTTAAAAAGAAATATAAACCCATAAACAATGTTTGATGATGCTTTAATTTTATGTTAAGTACATTGGCAATGATTTCAAATTTTACAATTTCGACTTAAAATTTATTAGTTGTTTGCCTTAAAAATTTTGAATTTTTTTCTTTCTTCTTCAAATTTTAAACCCTATAAAAAAATACCAGAGAAAACATACAATAATATTAAGTAATAATAAAATTATAAAATTGACTTTTTAGCCGAAATAATCTTATATAAATATGCAAAATATAAGACGTAGGATGAAGAAAAATTATAAAATTGATTTAAGAAAAATCAAAAAGGCATGCAAAACATAAGGGGTAATATAAAAAAAACTTTAAAAATATAAAAATACAAACATAAAAGAATTAAAAAATGTAACAATAATAGAGTAGCTAATCAAATAGAACTAAAATAAACATCATAAATGATATAATATCATAGAATTAATACATTTAATTTAATTAATGAGACAATAGAAGGAATCAAAATAATGTGAAGGTAAATAATCAAATGACACAATAATTTAATATCATTAAAGTTATTCATCCTAACATACTAGATACTACATTACAATAATGAGAGGGATCCTTAATTCTTCATTTCCTTTTTAAATTGCCTCCAAAGTATCAACTTAATAATATTCTTCTTCAAGTAACAATTTTAAAAATGAAATATCAAATGAATATTATTCAAATTAATCATGGTTTTAAAAATCGACCATAATTAAAAAATAGTCACAATTTAAGGCAGATTATTTGAATAGTTAGTTTACTCTAAATTTCTAATTCTACTTTTAAGTCTTTAACTTTTGCAACCATGTTTCTCATTGTTAAAATTATTGTCCAAATATATAATTTCTCCATTGACATTTGCAGTATCAAAGATCAATCCCAAAAATATCAAATAATTTGTAATATTATATTGATACAAATTAATAAAAATATTAAAAATCATATTAGAGATATGTAGATACCAACTAAAAATGAAACATTTTTAGTGCTTTGAATTTCACCAAAACATAAGAAGGAGAAGCCATATTCAAGAATACTATAGTCCACCACATTTTTAATTATGCAGTTATTTTTAAAGTTCATCTTGTATATGTGGCATGGGATCTTATATTTGTGATTGTTAGGGCTACTTTGAGGTCATTTATCAAGTTTCTCAAATCTTGAAAGTAAGAAACTCTTAATTGTACCTTGAGTTTGATCACCCTTTGATATAAATATTAAATATAAATCTAAATATAAAATATTAGCCAATAAATATGAAAAAAAAAAACATAGGAAGCTAACAAAATCAACGTTACACTATTACATTTTGATTTATCAAAATTATCTTTATGCTATTGATTTTATCATCATTTTAAAATTCAGTGACTATCTAAAGACATATTATTCTGATCTTCAAGTTCCACATATGCTTTAATAAAGATACATCATTTAACAATTAATGCTTCATGACATTTTCACCTTCCTTACAATAAATTGAATTTTCTAAATCAAATTAATTTAGATTCTATTTTTTAAAATTAAATCTAAACACTATATTTTGTCCAAGTCTATTTGATAACATATAAAAAAATATAATAGTTATAGGCATTTTATGGAATAAGCCAGTGAAGGTGCCCAATGGACCAGACCAAGACAAAAGTACGGCCTAATTTGGAACAAGGTCGCTAAAGCCAGATAGCAGATCGTGTAGCGCGAGTTTGAAGCCTCTAATAGACCAAGACTACAACGAGCTCCCCTTAGCGCAATTGGGAATAGTTAATGTCTGATACACATCCTGAACATACTTTTAACTTGCAAATTAGCCTCCAAAGTTTGACAATGATTTAACCCGCATTTATTACCTAACACCTAGCATTTATTGCCTAATACAACTATGATCATAGTTTTACAATGATAAATTATAACTTGTAACCTTTATGGCTCCTATAAATAGGAAGGAAGTCCATTGTAACAAAAAAAAGAAAATACATGCAGAAACTCTATTGAAAGAGACATAGAATCATCAATATTGTAACTCTACAAAACTAAACAAAGAAACAACCTCAAAGTAAATACAATCATAGTAGAAATAGGGGACATACTAGCTTTAGCTGAATCACTATAAAACCTTGTGTGTTCATTTTACTCTTCTTCTTCTTGCTCTCGCCATTTCTCCATATTTTCACATCTTATACAGCAGTTTGGGTTCCAGAACCCTTGGTTGACAAATTATCAAAATCGATTGTCAACATTTTGACATGCCTGATGGGATCAGACTGCTTCCCCATTGATTCACCAACAAACTAAGATGGTAAGAGGAACAACAACTAGGAACTCTAACACTATTGCATATCGACCGGGTGGCCATCAAGAGCAACAATAGAATATGTTAGAAGAAGGGAGTCCAGTCCTAGCAAGCACTTCTTCCATTCCCTCAAAAACTAATGTGTGCAGGCATTACATTGATGCCAAGAAGTGCTTGAAAATATAGTCAGAAAACTCATTGACGCCATTACAGCGTTAACTCAAGTGCACACCCATAGAATCCAAAGACAGGTTGAAGCTGTAGCAGCAAGAAAAATGGATTGAGGGCCACAGGGAGAGATGCAAGTTTAATGAGAGAAGCTAGCAGGGGAGGGACCTTGACATGTAGACTCCATTCACTCCTCCAATTTGTAACCTGAGTCATGGGATTATCGAGATTGCCATCACGATAGAGGTAGATGACCTAGAAGCTCACATCACACTGAGGGCTCGAATGTAGTTCGCAATAGCACCAAAATTTGACGAGTTGAAACGTAAAATTCAGTGGTGGAAAAGTTATTACAAAGGGTCTAGCGATTGGAGAAATGCCCCTCAACTTAGGATTAGTCTGGTCATTATGAGAAGAGGACCCTATTCTCTAGGAAAATTGAGATGGAACCCCTTTCTCACCAATTCAAAGTCCCTGCTATCCTGTCATATGATGGGAAAAGTGATCCTTATGACCACTTGGATGCCTTTAACATCCAAATGGATCTCCAGGCAACTAACCCCCTCATTAAGTGTTGTGTTTTTCCAGCAACTCTTGGAGATATACCCAAGGTGTGGTTTAAGAACCTTCTAGCTCGTAGCATTAAAAGTTGGGAAGAGTGCTAAAAGAAATTCATTGACCAATACAAAGCTCTGAGGAGGCAGCTCACGCCGTCTTGTCACCTCACTACAATTTTTCAGCGAAGAGATGAGTTGTTGAAAGATTATATCACCAAGTTCCACAGTGAGGTGAATAACATAGACAACCCCTTGATGACAGCATTTTAATGATGATCTCAATAGGTTTTCGTAAAGATAGAAAATTATACGAGTATTTACAAATCTCCAGTAAGAGATTTGGGAGAATTTTATAAGGGAGCCGCAAAAGAGGTTAGATGGGAGGAGACCTTCGATTCGAAGAAACTTGGATAGAGAAGCAAAATAGGTGGCTCCACCTTTAATCAGAATAAGAAAGGGAGTAACCACAGAAAGGGCAAAATGGGTCAGAATGTTAGCACTGAAGTTCGACCAGCTAAGAAAGCAAGAAGGGAGCAACCTGAACCTCAAGGCCGCTATGATAATTATAGTATCTTGTCTGACACCCTAGATAAGATATTTGCCACAGAAAAGCACCGAGAGGATTTCGGGCATCCTAGGCCCCTAAAAACCCCACACAAATACAAGGATGCTAATAGGTTTTACACCTACCATAATGATATTGGGCACAACACCTCAAAATGTTGGTCGCTCAAGGACGCGATCAAGGATCTAATCAGAAGAGGTTGTTTGGGAGATTATGTGGTGCAACCTATATGGTAGTGACCCTAGTGATCCTAGTCATTAGCTCAGCCGTTGCGATAGGCCGAACAAGAGAAACCGACTGTGGTAAGGACTCTTTACACCATCCATGGTAGACCGCATATTGCAGGCACCTCACGTGGGTCATACGAACGTCACGTTCAAAGTGCAAGCTACATCTTATCTGTGGATTGTGAGTCAGAAAGACCCACTAAGAGAGCTAAGACTACTTCTAAATGCATCATTTTTATGGCAATGATGCACGGGGAATCTGCTCAACCCACAGTGATGCTCTCATCATACGAGCAAAGGTTAGCAACACCAAAGTGTGGAGAATTATGTTAGACACAAACAGTTTAGTAAATGTCATGTGCAAAAAGTGCTTGGAGCAAATAGGGCTGAATGAAAGCTATCTGAAGCCCTCACCTGAAGCTCTTTTTGGCTTTACCAAAAATGCTATCTTTCCAATAGGGCAAGTTAGACTTCCTTTCACCCTAGGGGACCACAATTGTCGAGTCATAATTTTAGCAGATTTTCTAGTCATAACTGTCCCTCAGCCTATAATATAGTGTTGGGAAGACCCATAATAAATGACCTAGATTTGGTCATGTCTACTAGAACATTGACGGTATGATTCCTAACCCCCAATAGAGTTGAGTATGTGCAAGGAGAGTAGTACACCGCTTGGCAATGCTATGAGGATGCTGTTAAAATTAGGGAGAAAGGAAAGAGAGTTGATGTGGTCTCCAGCAAGGAACATCAAACTCCGAGCATCGTGGGAGTAAGTCACAATCTCGACCTCCACGACTTGGATGCGGAGAAGGAAACCAAACCCATTAAAGAGCTCGATGAGGTATAGGTCAGCGAGGCAGACAGTCAGAGATGCCTCAAGCTGGGGAAGAACTTACCCCACAATGTGAAAGCCTAACTGGCCAATTTTCTAAACGCAAATCTAAACGTCTTTACATAGAATCATGAGGATATGGTGGGGATTGACCTAAGATTATGTTGAACAAGTTGAACATAGAACCCTCCAAAAATTAGTTTGCCAAAAAGGAAGATCACTGACTGCTGAACAATCTATAGCTTTTAAGGAGGAAGTAGACAAGCGCTTTGCAAACAAGTTCATCTGGGAAGCCCACTACCCAACCCGGGTAGTGAATCCTGTTCTAGTAAAGAAGAAAAACGGAAAGTGGAAAATATGCATAGACTTTATCGACCTCAATAAAGCTTGTCTAAGGGATAACTTCCTGTTATCTAGAATTGACCAGCTCGTTGATGTAATTGCTAGACATCAACTCCTTAGCTTTATGGATACTCATTCAGGGTATAATTAGATACCCATGGAGTCCCAAGATAAAGAGCATATCTCGTTCATTATAGATCATGGACTCTACTACTATAAGGTGATGCCCTTTGGGCTAAAGAATGTAGAAGCGACCTACCAGTGGTAGGTCAATATGATATTCAAAGAATAGATTGGGAAGAATATGGAGGTCTATGTGGACGATATGCTCATAAAATAGGGACAGGTCATGAAGCATGTAAGGGACCTACAGGAAATGTTTCAAATTCTAAGGAGATACCAGATAAAGTTGAATCCACTAAAGTGTGCATTCGAAGTGTCTTCAGGAAAATTTCTTAGGTTTATGGTAAACAGCAGGGGGATTGAAGCAAACTTAGAGAAAATCAAGGTACTCATTGACATGAGGTCACCAATTAGGGTAAAAAACATACAAAGCCTGACTGGTGAAGTTGCTGTACTTGGAAAATTTATCTCTAAGGCAACGGATAAATGCAAGCCATTTTTTGATGTTTTGAGGAAGGCTAAGCGATTCGAGTGGACTGAGGAGTGTGAAATGCCCTTTCAACATTTGAAGGAATACCTGGGCCAAGTTCCATTGTTATCCAAATCACAAGAGGGTGAGAATCTCATTCTCTACCTGGGAGTGTCCCAGCACGCTATCAACATAACCTTTGTCCAAGATGAAAATGTGACCTAATTCGCAGTTCATTATGTGAGTAAAAGGTTGGTAAATGTGGAAGAAAACTACATGCCAACGGAGAAGCTCGCCTATTGTCTCGTGATCACTTCTAAAAAACTATGACCTTACTTCTAGGTGTATACCCTTAAGGTGCTCACTTAGTACCCACTGAGGCAAACTTTCCAAAAGACAGACACATTAGGACGTTTGCTTAAGTAGGATATCAAGCTGGCATAATTTGATATTCAATACAAACTAAGGTCAGCAATCAAAGGGTAGGTGTTAGCAGACTTCATTGTGGAGTTCATTGGACTAGTAGAAATGGAGGCTCCAAAAGATCCATGGTGGGAACTTTTCATAGATAGGTCCTTTTACGAGCAAAAAGCGAGGGCAAGAGTATTGTTAATCAGCTTAAAGGGACTCAAAATCTTCTATGCGCTACAATTTAAATTTCAAGCCACCAACAACAAGGCAGAATATGAGGCACTGCTTGCAGGACTTCATTTAGCGAGAGACATATAAGCTGAGAATCTGAGGATCTTTAGCAACCCTCAACTCATTGTCTATCACATAAAGGGCGAGTGCCAAGCAAAGGGATTGAAAATGGCTGCTTACCTTCAGAAAGTTTGGGAATTACTTAATAATTTCAAGAAGTATAAAATTAGCCAAGTCCCATAAGCTCAAAATGCACATGCAGATGCATTAGCTTGCTTGGCTGCAACCAAGGATACGGATTTCTTAGGTGCAGTCCCAGTGAAAACTTTCCCGTCGCCAAGTATCAAGCAAAAAGATGTCCTAACGACAACTGTTGTGGCCCAAAACTCATGGATAAGCCCAATCTTGAAGTATCTGCGAGATGTCAAGCTCCTAAAAAATAAGTTAAAAGTACACTGAATGCGAGCTCAAGCTGTTAGGTATTGTATTATTGATAACATGGTTTATAGAAGGGGCTTTTCAACTCCACTCCTCAGATGTATCCATGGCCCTGACTGTGACATCATCCTTGAAGATATTCACGCTGGACACTATGGAAACCATGCTAGGGGGCTCTCTCTAGGTAAAAAAGCACTACGACAAGGTTTCTTTTAGCCAACCATGAAGAAGGACGTGATTAGCCTTGTTAAATGGTGTAATAAATGTCAAAGGTTCTCCAAAGTTCCTCGAGCTTGTCCAGCCAGTCTTCAACAAATGGTCAGCCCTTGGCCCTTTATGATATAGGACATTGATTTGATCAGACCTCTCCCTACAGGTCATGGAAATTACAAGTACATAGTGGGCACCATCGATTATTTTACCACGTAGGCTGAAGCAAAGGAATTGGCTTAAATATCTTCTTCTAAGATTGAAAAATTTGTTTAGAGCAATATCATCTGTCGGTTCAAAATTTCTTAGCAGATAATAATAGGCAATGGGACTCAATTCACCAGCGAGCAGTTCATCAATTTCTATAGTGATCTCAAAATTAAAAAGAGCTTTTCAGCGGTAGACCATCCTTAGGCTAATGGATAGGTGAAGGCTGTAAACAAGATCATCAAATGGATCTTGAAAATGAAATTGGAGGCCAGGAAAGGAGCATGGGTAGACGAGCTGCCAAAAATGCTATGAGCCTATAGAACCCTGGCTCATAGCACAATAGGAGAGATTTCCTTCTCGATGGTTTATGGATCTAAAGCAATGATCCTAATAGAATATTAAGTAACTTTTCACCAGAGAGCAACTTTTAACCTAGAGGAAAATGATCAGCTTCTCGCTACAAATCTTGACCTCATTAAAGAGTTAAGAGACACGGCTTACCTTAGAATTGCAACTTATCAAGAGCGGATTGTAAGATATTATAATAAAAAGGTCCAAACTCAGAGCTATACAGCAGGTGATTTTGTATTGTGACTCATCCTACCTAGAGCTCGCAAGCCCAGCGAAGGTACCTTGGGCCTAAATTGAGAAGGTCTATACATAATAAAGAAGAATTTAGGCAACAGATCATATCACTTGACTAGCATAGGTGGGGCTGAATTCTCTCGAGCATGGAATGCCGAGCATCTCTATCCGTATTATCAATAAGAGTGAACTTGGCTTCACAATTTTGTATTATTGTTTAAACCTAAATAAAGAGGTCCAAAATTCTTTTTCAATTGTGTTTATAAAGGATCTCCTAATGAATTCCTTGTCTAAAGTGAATTGGCCATGGAGTTAGTCCTTTCCTATGCTCTGTGAAGAGCAAAAGCCTAGATAATATCCTGTCTAGTTGTCTCGTAAAGTCATGAAGCTCGTTAATTTGCTTATTCATATTAACAATATAAGGTTTGCCCAAAATAACAAGCCACGATTTAATAATTTTTCTATTTGACACTTTGATTATTTACCTCGATGAAGTAATTACCCACAAATTGCCAATCAAGCATTTAAGACATCCAAATATCAGAAAAAGCTCAAAAGCACGAAGACAAATAAAGATAAGCAAATCACACAGAAATTTACAAAAATGCTTCAACTACATTCAAATTATCATTTAGATGTATCTATAACATTTAAAATAAAAGTGAGACAAAAAGTGCAATAACATAATTTAAAAGGAGGCTAGAGGACCGGATGGGTCATGAGGAGCTGAGCAGTCTATAGCAAGCATAGGCAGATTCTTTGTCACTTGTTCTTCGGGTTCTACTATAGTTGCTTCTTCCATTAGCAAATTGCTTTTGACCTAGTTGTTATCTTGAACAGGAAGATCACTAACAGTTTCAGCACCCGGAACTAAGGCTGCCTCCACATCCCTAACAAAGCCCTGAATGATTGCCACGATCTTTCCATCAAAGAATGAGAAATCAAAGTCCAAATACTTCTGCCACAAGGTGTACATAAAGCTATTAGTAGTCTTAAAGATTGTAGCTTCTTTAGCCTGAGCCACCATCGCTGACATCTCTCATTTGACCCTAGCAATCATCTCCTTAGCTTGGACAACCCTTTCAGTAACTCGCTTGACCTTCTTTTTAGCTCATGCCGCCTTCTCTTCGGCATGAGCTATCCTTTCTTGAGTAGCCTGTGTTTGCTTCTTGAGGACCTCAACTCCCTTTGCCAAAACTACCATTTCCTCTTTCCTTTGTCTCAACTCATTAAAAGCCCTGTGAAGTCCTGAGGATAAGCTAGCTGTCTTGGTAGCCAATGTTTCCTCAACCCCGTTCTTCACAGCATCAGCACTCTCCAGTCTCCTCCTTAGCTCTATTGCCTCATTGGTCACCACTGCTAGGTTGTCCTCGAGCTTACCTTGCTCCACCTCCTAGCTTGTGATCTTGTCCCTTAGCTTTATCGTCTCTAGGACCCCCTTAAAAAGGACCACAAGAAGTTAGGATGCATGCCAAAAAAAAAAGAAAAGAAAAGTGCAATATCGACCAGCAGGTAATAACGAGCTAGTATACCTGCCAAGGTGCTAACCTGTATCCCCTCGTCCTCTAGAGACTTCATATGGTACCCCAGGATTTAGTCCACATTTCTATCAAGAATGCCACAAAATGCCAAGGTCTTAGGTCCCAAGCCTTTAGAAAGGTCCTCCAGAACAACCTCAGATTCCTCCTCTGGACCAATGGTGATCCCTTTCCCTTTGTTAGTTATTTGTCCTTTGGGAAGAGGCTCGCCTGAAACTTTTTCTCTATGATCTAGAGACCTCAGTACTCCTCCCTTAACCTCAGGTGACCTCAATTGTGAAATAGTGACTAAGGCAAGCAAGGTCTCTTCCATGATTACCAAGGAAGAAGGGCAGCTAGTGTGAGCAGAAGTTGGAGCGACAGTGGAGGAAGAAGGGCAGCCAGTGTGAATAGAAGCTAGAGCAGCAATAGAGGGGGAATGACGACCAACTTGAGCGATAGCAAGAGTGGCAATACGCCTCGACCTCATTGAAGGAGGAGGCATGATGAGATTGACTCTTCTCATATCACTTTGCTTCCCGAAGTCTGCTAGAGTGATCTCTTTAACACCTCGTGCTCTGATGTCCAACGAGCTATTAAGAAGCTCAGTACCAAATGCAGGAGAGAGCCCGTGTGCCTATAGAATCTCTTCATCAAATTTTAGATCATTTTAAAAATCTTTAGAGGTAGTGAACTAATCGAGCACTGTGGTTTCCTTCTCTTTCAACTCAAGCATATCCTTCCCAGCTTCATCTACAAAAAGCACAACAAAGATTAACTTGAAATAAGGTAAAAATAAAATCAACCCATGTGCTCTCAGCTCGCTTACTAGGATTCAAAACAAAACTATAGTTTTGAAAACGATGCAAGGATGGGCAGGAGACATAAAACCAACGGGTCTTATAATGCCCTGCGTTGGATTTCCCCTTAGCATCCCCTTGAGGCAAAATTTTTTGGTATTTAGAAGGATAGGCTAAAAAATAATAAATACCTTCTCGCCATCCAATCCTTTTGATACCATGAAGACCATTTCTCAGATAAACAAGGGCTAAAGAAATCAGACTCGGATATGCATTTAGAGTTAGCTAAATGGGGGAAACTTTTAGCTCATTTAAAAAATCAATTATGAAGGGGGTAACTGGGAGCCTAAAACCAGCACCAAGGTGTTGAATGCTGATCGCTATAAATTTTTTAGAAGGATGAGTGACATGGTCGCTATAAGAAGGCGTCAGCACACGGCATCTCTTTGGGAAAAAGTACGCTTCAGCTATCTCTCTGAGCTCTTTGAACTTGACTGTCGAAGGGTAATGTATGAAAGAGGAATGAGCTATAGACCCCTCTGGCCCAGAGTGAGCTGCGAGCTCACTAGCAACCTTGCCACCCTAAGAGGTCACACCCCCAACAACACGGAGTGCTTCCCCGCTCTTTTCAGACTTAGTATCTTCACTGACTATTAGGTGGTGGCGGCATCTACTTAGCGGAGACATCTATATAAAAAGAGGAAAAAAGAACGGATTAGGTTGCTAGATACAGACCGATCCCTAACCTTAAACAATTCATCCTAAAAGGAAGTTTGCTACTGCCTCAAATCATCTAGACCCAAAAAAGTACAAGGAGGATTTCGACTATTGGGCTGATGAAGCTCAGAAAACTAGTTGAAAACTTTGCCACCACCAGAAAGCCTAACATCTACTGGCAAACAAACTAAATACAACTAAGGGAAAAAAATACATGAAAAATTAGCCCGCATTCTAGTTTTTGTCAATAACAAACATACTCACAAGGACTTCAAAATTAGAACCCAAAAACAAGAGGCCAAGGATAGAAACTTACCGTGCCAAACGAAGAAAAAGTCCAAAGCATGAACGGAATCAATTCCCGGCAATCAGAACTTAGTCTAACGAACTCATAAAACTGGAATAAGGCTGAAAGGGGTAGACAACAATGAACAATCGCAAGACCTAGAGAGAAAGTGGAAAGGAAGAGTGTGGGTATGATGGACTTCAAATGACAGATAAAAGGGGGAAAAGAGTTTCCCAAATTTTTATTGTACACGGTCCAACCGTGAAATCTAGAAGCTATTCAAATAACCCACAATCCAAAGGCCCAACACATGTCAGTATTTAAGTTGGATGCACTTGCTGGAGATAGTAATCATTACACTGACTGTAGAAATCGAAGAGTCATAAATGAAATGAATATGTCAAACTACTTGCCAGATCATAAATCGCAATGTATGGGCTATAATTCTGGCTATTTTTTGATCGATTTGTTACTCATAGCACCCTTGTGACCTAATATTTGTAGCTTCCATATGACCTAATACTCACAGCTTCCTTGTGACCTAATATTTATAGCTTTCATGCAAACTTATAACTCACAGCTTTCATGTGGTCTGTTCCTCACTTTAGTTCGGGCGCACCTAATCGCCCTCATGACCTCATGCCAATGTATGTGCACCTAATCATCGTATCTCACCTTGCTATAGCTTAGGCGCACTTAATTGCCTTCTTGACCTTATGTCGATGTGTGTGCACCTAATCACCCACTATGTATCTCACCACGCTATAGTTCAGGTGCACCTAATTGCCTACTGTCATCTTAATCGCCCTCGTAACCTCATGCTAGTGCATGTGCACCTAATCACCCATTGCATATCTCACCTTGCTACAGCTCATGTGCACCTAATTGCCTACTATTAGCTGGGGCGCACCTAATCACCTTTGTGACCTCATGCCAGTGCACGCACACCTAATTGCCCATTGTGCATCTCACCTCGCTATAACTTAGGCGCACCTAATCACCTACTATCAGCTTGGGCGTATGATAAGTAGAAAATGTACCTATAAAAACACTTGATTTTACCTCTTAATTAGTCATTAACTTATGGTTTTTATCTATCTTTTCCCTTAGTTTGTTAGTTTAGTTCTAGATACTG